>SJYA01002718.1:0-25585 GCA_006410615.1 Neotragus moschatus | reverse complement strand
TAAGAGAATAAACTTCTCTTGTCATCGGTCACCTACTTGGGGTGCTTTAGGAAACTAACACGACTGTGACCCCAGCAGAGCTGGCAGTGGCGTTGCAGAGCTCCACCGCTTCAGTCAGCAGTTCCATATCTGAGGGCTTCCCAGGTGGCAGTAGCGGTAAAGAATCCGCTGCCATGCAGGAGATGCAGGCTCGATCCCTGGTCCAGGAAGATCCCCTGGAGAGAAAATAGCAGCCCACCCGCGTATTCTTGCCTGGAAACCCCATGGACAGAGGAGCCTGGTGGGCCACAGTCCACGGGGTTGCAGAAGAGTCAGACACGAGTGAGCGACTAAGCAGCAAGGAAAGCATCTGGGAGCTGAGAGAAGAGCTGGGGAGCTCGCGAGGGGCCCGGGAGAGGCTGGAGAGCCTGGCCTGAGACCCAGCTGTGGCCTCGGTGGAAGGAGGAAGGCGTCAGTGCAGGTCTAACAGAGGTTCAGCCGGGCCGGTGGGGAGTCCTAATGCCAAAGCCTTTCTCTCTCTCTCTGTATTTAAAATTTTTTGGCTGTAGCTTGCAGCTTGTGGGATCTCCATTCCCCGACCAAGGATTGAATCTGGGCCACATCAGCGAAAGCCTGGAATCCTAACCACTAGGGAGCCAGGAAACTCCTACCAAAGCCGTTCTTCAGAGGAACCCACATGTCCCAGACATAAGGATCTCCCCCTTTGGAACACAAGACCCTCCATTGCTTTGTTTGTGAATCGAGGCTGATGGTGGTGCTAGTGGTAAAGAACCTGCCTTCCAGTGCAGGAGACCTAAGAGACGCAGGTTCTCTCCCTGGGTCGGGAAGACCCCCTGGAGAAGGGCATGGCAACCCACTCCAGGATTATTGCCTGGAGAACCCCATGGACAGAGGAGCCTGGCGGGCCACAGTCCACAGGGTCGCACAGAGTCGGACACGACCGAAGCGTCTTAGCACACAGTGCCCAAGGATCAGATGAGATGGTGCCTGAGCGTGCAGCCCGCTGAAGGGGGCAAGCCATGCCACCCTCTTCTCCTGCCCAATGCAGATGGCACGGAGTCACCAGAAAGTTTTTTCTCCGCAGGAGGGACTGATTCAGCAGCTGAAACTTGCTATACTGTCTCAATACAGTATAGCAAGCGGTCTCTGAAACAAAATCGAATTCCTAAGCAGGACCTAGGAACCGCCTGGCTCTCTGTCCCCAGAAGAGTCTTTGTTGAGACGCCTAAGACGTTTCAAGGGCTTATGAATGGGTAGCTGCATTTAACGAGTATATTCTGTAACTTCCAGGCATTCTGTTTGGATGGTATTATCCAAACAGTGCTGAGCACAACTTCAGTTCATCGGGGGACACCGAGCACTCCTCCTTGGGTTCTTTGCCAGTTCTTGATTTAGGGAAGTTGAGGGCGGAGGTTCCGTAACCATGGAGGAGAGAGGAGGCAGCGCATGGGTGTGTGCACGGGCGGAGAGTGGGCGGAGGCGGGAAGGGCCTGCTTCTCCACTGGGGAGGGGAAGGAGGAGGGCCCCACAGGGTCACAGGTCTGTGTCCCCGAATGCAGGTTAGGAAACACTGGGTTATGGTCTTCAGTCCCAGAGGCTCCTGCCTTTAGGAGTGGAGTGAAGATGAAGGGAGAGGAACAATTTTTCTTCCGTCTACTCTTGTCTCTGTGCTCTCCCACCTGATCAGACTGCACTTGTGCAGCTCTGGGTGGCATGGAGTGGGTGCTCCTCAAAGCAGCCTGTGCTGGCCTCACGCTGTGTGCACACATGCACACCAGTCACACATGCACACATGTGCAAAAACGTGCACACAACTCACACGCACAGCTGCAAAACCACACACGTGTACACTCAAACACTCACACACATACACTCACGCACAAATATGCACACACAATCACACGCATGTGCAACACACACACAACTCACACGCAGACATGCAAAACCATACACAGAGGCACACTAACACACACACGCACTCACACATAAACGTGCACACAGAATCATACATGTACACGTCCACACAACTTATATGCACACACAATCACACGCATATGCAAAACACACACAACTCNCTCACACACATACACTCACGCACAAATATGCACACACAATCACACGCATGTGCAACACACACACAACTCACACGCAGACATGCAAAACCATACACAGAGGCACACTAACACACACACGCACTCACACATAAACGTGCACACAGAATCATACATGTACACGTCCACACAACTTATATGCACACACAATCACACGCATATGCAAAACACACACAACTCACACGCAGACATGCAAAACCACATACAGAGGCACACTAACACACACACGCACTCACATGTAAACGTGCACACAGAATCATACATGTACACGTCCACACAACTTATATCACACACATGTGCAAAACACACACAACTCACACGCAGACATGCAAACCACACACAGAGGCACACTAACACACGCACTCACACATAAACGTGCACACAGAATCACACATGTACACGTCCACACAGCTTATATGCACACACAATCACACATGCATGCATGAGAAACCACACACATGCACACTCAAGCACTCACATGTACACTCACACAAACATACACACGATGTTCTCAGCAGTTTCCTGTAGCAGTGGCTGCAAGGAGGCAGGCGGTGTCTCCACGGTCAGTCAAGCTCCAGGCTGGGCCTGCATGACTAGCTCACCAGCTGACACACTGCACACGTCTCATCATGACACGTCTTCTCATTGCTTTATGCAGACCTTTTTTTCTCTTTGCCCAGAGGGAGGAAGCAGGCTGCACTCTCTTCCCTTCCTCCTTTTCCCTCATAGCTTCCACATGTACATTTTCCTGTTTAACTCCCTGGTGTCAAGGAGGAAGCCCTCGCATAATTTCCAGGCATACAGACTTCTGTCTGCAGGCCGTGAAAGAGGCTCGTCCTTGCCTTTGGACTGCCTGTGGGAACTCTCTGGTTCCAGCCTGGATTCCCCCTTCTGGAAGGATTTGTGTCCCAAGGGCCTCTCTTCGCGTAGGCTGCAAGAGGTCATGATGGCTATCGTTTAAGGTCTGGGGTTTCTGCATTTTCTTGACGCTTCTCCCCGCTTGCTCCCTGTGCGACGCCTGCACATCCTTGACTTTTGCTGCTTATTTCAGGGAAGTATCCTTTTGCGTTCAAAGGGGTTAATTGTTTCCCGTGTGTGCTGGGAGGGGAAAGCAAGGCAGGCTAGGCTAGGACAGCAAATACCGGGGAGGAATACAGCCCCGCCCCTGCTGGGAGAGGCATTTCTCTCGGTGCCCGGGAGGGGTTTTCTTCCTTCTGTGGTTTGAGCTCTTCTTGCAGTTGACTTGCAGCGTGGTGCTTGGCTCTGCCGCACAGCAGCGCCTCAGCTGCAATGCAGACATTCCTCTTTGATACTCTTCTCCAGGATGCTTTATCACAGGACACTGCAGTCCTTCCGGGTGCTGCACAGTAGGGCCCTACTGTTTATCCGTTCTGAGTGTAACCATTTGCATTTGGAACATCAGGCTCCCAGCCCGTCCCTGCCCCCCCTCCCTTGGCAAGCATAAATCTTTACATCTGTGAGTCTGTTTCTGCGCTGCTTTGGCGGAACAGGCCGGGGTGACTGTTTGGCTACATGAGTTAGAGAGGACTCTGCGTCGCAGGACGGGAAGTCTGCACTTAGTGGACAGTGAGGTCAACGGGAGCCGACCTGCCGGGAGGGCCCTGTGTGCGCGGACGAGGGCAGGGGACTCCAGGAGAGGAGGGTGCGGGGTGAGGGCTGTTAGAGCCCCTGCCGCCAAGGAAGGGCAGCCTGGACTGTGGCGGCCAGACTGCACGGAGCAGACAGACGGGATCACTTGCCGCTGATGCGATCAGGAGTCAGGGAAGCTGGGGGAGCCCCTCTGGAGTGAGGGAGAGGGAGGTCTGGAAGGTGAAGGGGTGCTGGGGGAGCAGGGAGGTCGTGAGGAAGAAGAAATTTCTTGTGGATGTGGAGGAGATGTGTTTTAGACACGAAGAGCTGAAAGTGCCTGTGGGAGCATCCAGAATGTCCCTGAAATGTGGGTCAGCCCTTCAGGAGGGGGGTTTGTACCTAGGATGTGGGGACGAGCTTCACCCGCTTAGAGGTGGCAGTCAAGACTGTAAGGAGAGATGAGACTCCTAAGGGCCTGTGATGCGTTAGGAAGTTTAGATTGCTAAGCTCCATCCTGACACTTCTTTTGTAGGATACACAGATGAAAGATAGTTGACTGATCGACGGACAGATAGCTATAGACATGATAATCTCTTATGAGCTGTGTATCTATTAAAATAAGATCTTGGCATTTTCTGGTTGTCTAAATATGTTCACAGAAAACTCAGCACACTCATCAGAGGCTTAAACTCTTCATCTGCAAGCACAGTACCAGGCTGGGGCTCCTGCTTCTCTGCTCTCAGTTGCAAGGTGGGCCTGGCTAGTGGGACGAGCCCTCCGCTCTCAATTGCAGGGCCGTCTAGAGGCTGTGTCCACACTCGGTCACGGAGGATGCTTGCACGGGTCCCATCTCAGCGGGGATGCCCCCGGCTCCCACTGGGGTTCCCCTAAAGCCTGGGGAGGACTCCTGCAGAGCCCCTTCCAGCACTCACACAGGCCCCCCCTGGAAATAAGGGCCAGCGTGACAGTGTAGGCATGGGAGGGATGCCCCGTCTCTCAGGCCAGTGGTTCTGAGACGCCCTCGGGGGGTGCTCCGGCCCAGCAGGATCTCTTTCCAGGCAGCGCCTTGGTGGCCAGTCTGGGAACACATCCCAGTGTTGGCTTTTCTCCTCGCTCACGCTTGCTCCCCGGACCTTCTTCCCAGATAAAACTGCTGCATGTACACGTGACACTCGGCTTTCAGGGAAGCGCAGGCTGGGGCCGATGGGGTCTTCTAACCTGCCGGACCTGAGCCCTGGGGCTTCGCCTTTCCTACCGCAGACAGGACTGAGATGGGGTGGGGTGACAGGGAGCTGCGGGGTGGTGGGAGGACTGCTGTTTCCAGAAGCAGAGGGGAATGAACTGCACACACCAGGAACAGGGAAGAGAGACTGAGACAGGGCTGTTCTCTCTCTATATATATACACCTGTGGGAATATAGGACCTTGTTTACTGAATGGTCAAGCTGGAGGGTCGCCCATAATCGTGCCTTAGTGGTACTGAACAATCCCTCTGCGTTCCACCACCAGAGGGTACAAAGCAGTCATGGTTTGCAAATTCTTAGCCCTATAGACACACTTACCGCTCTCATTATGAGGATGGGAAACCAAGGCAAAGGGATTCCCCGAGCTCCCAGGGCCATGACTGACAGTCGGTGCTGAGTTTCAGATTACCTTTTGGGCTTCCTGCCCACTGTAGCTGAGCTCCACCTTTGACTGGAACCGAGTCTCAGCAGGGAGGGAGGTTCGTGAGGTTCCTGTAAGGCAGAGGTTGGTATTGGCATGCCCTGTGCCGGGGCGCTCGCCTGACGTGGCCGGGAGGCTGCTGCGGGAGGGGCGCCTGGGACCGGGAAGGGCGCGCCGTTCTGAGCGGCGGCTGGGATCAGCTGCGTCATCGCAGCCGTCTTCCCACGACTGGACTTGCCGTCGCCGGGAACGGTCGGACTCCAGCCATGGCTGCCAAGGACAGAGCAGAGCTCATCTCTCTGCAGACTTGAGTCACGCTGGCATGTGTGCGTTTATGTTCCGTCACTCAGTCCTGACCCCTTGGACAGCAGCCCGCCGGTCGCCTCTGTGCACGGGATTCTCCAGGCAAGAATCCTGGAGTGGGTTGCCATGCCCTCCTCCAGGGGATCTTCCCGACCCAGGNGAGTCACGCTGGCATGTGTGCGTTTATGTTCCGTCACTCAGTCCTGACCCCTTGGACAGCAGCCCGCCGGTCGCCTCTGTGCACGGGATTCTCCAGGCAAGAATCCTGGAGTGGGTTGCCATGCCCTCCTCCAGGGGATCTTCCCGACCCAGGGATCGAACCTGCAGTTCTTAACGTCTCCCGCATGGGCAGGCAGGGTCTTTACCACCCTAGGAAGCGAAACCTACTTATTTAGCCTCCATTTCCTTTTTGTGCCTGTGGAAGAGTGATACACAGTTTAAAACTTTTCTGTGTGCAAATAGATCCAAGAGTTCTTTTAACAAGTTTAAAATAAACATTCGAAGTGCTGAGTCAGCCCTGTGCCACACGCAGTGAGCAGTCAGCATTTTCTCCTGCGTGGTGCTTCATTTAAATAACCGTGTATCTTACGCTGGAGGAGACTCACAGTCCGTGAAATATGGCAGCATTTATGTTTTCTGTTTCAATCGTTATCAATCTGTTTCTAATCTATTCATGGAAAAATATGTGAGCCATCTTGCCATGAAACGATTTTCAAAATCTCATGGAAGCCTACCAAGTTTTCATAATTTAGCTGCGGGACTTTCTTGCTTTTGAGAGAGGAGGTTCTGATACTGTAAGGCTATGTTTCTGGGTGTATTTTTGGTTCAATTTTGTTAATCCCGGCTTTTGTCTTAAATAAATAAATGAAAAAATATAAATAGATTTATATTTATATATTTATATTTATAAATATATAAATACATATTTATAAATAGATGACATTAACAAATAAAATACATGTAGAGAAAAATTAAAATGTTCATATTATAAAACATGCACTTTGAAGAATGAACAATCATTTGTGCAAAGTCGATGTGGCTTCGATAAAAAGGTTTCCGTTCAAAAAGCCTGGCCTGTCTGCTCCTGCACTGACTGACTGGTAGTTAGAGATATGTGTGTCCTTGAGTGCCTTTGGGTTTGTTTACTAATATAGTTAAATAGAAAGAAAAATTAAACTTACCATGGGTGCAGCAGGTGTATTTATTCACACTATCTTTCCTTTTAGAAAAACACTATGATATCATGAAAATAATTCAACTTTAAATGACTTCCCGCAGGCGAGTTCCACGCGGGACTCGTCTGGACACACGGAGAAATCAGTCTATTCAGGCCTGAAGGACGATGGACTTTGCTTCTGTCCCACGAGGAGGGACAACAAACGCCTCCCAGAAGACAGGCCCTTCCTTCTGCGTGCTACCTTCTCTCACTGCTGGCACTGCCCCACCGGCGCTGGGTCTGGGCCGATGGAAATTTCCAGGCTGGGAGGAGACGGAATTTCCAAGGAAGCAAAACGCAGGCTCCCCTAGTTGTGCACACCTGCTGCCCGAACTGAAACAAGCCCCCGACCTCGGATCTGGTGGCACGTTGGCCTTTTGAACAAACAACCGCTCCCCCTCCTCCGCCCCCAATACTGAAGCCGAGGCCTCAGGGTCCCCCCCGCCCCGCCCACCGTCGGGGAGCCCAGGCTCTTCCTCCTAAGTGCATGCTCCCCCCCTGCTGAGTTTGCACCCACCTTCCAGCCCCGAGGGGAGAAGGGCTTCAGTCTGGTCAGGGTGCTCCTCGTGGGAGAGCCTCCAGATGGTGCCCCATTGTCCTCGAGGCAGATCTGAAGTCCTAAGTGGCTTCCAGGATCCTTCACCTCCCTGGGCATCTGGTACCTTCCCCCACATCCTCTGCATTCCCTGACCTCTCTTGTCAATCCCCCCCCTCCACAGCTCTGACCTTGGTCTGGTCCCCGGAAACTTGTCAGGCTTTACCCGACCTTTGGAATCCACCCGAGGCCTAGAAAGGGTTTGATCTTCTTTAGGGAGTCCTACCACACGCAGTCCAAGTCCCCTTGTCTTGATGGGGAAGCCTATTTCAAACCAACTTGCAGAACCACATTCAGCGCATAGGAAGCGGCAGGCCGGGGCTCACAAGTTCCATCACATGAGTCCAGCTGCGTTAGGAGGTCTGGGCCTGGCAGCAGCCCCTGGTCCCGGGAGACGGCTCTTCAGAGCTTTGGCAGTGTGGACAGGGCAAGCCGCCCCATTTGCTGCCCACCCTGTTTGTCATGGGAAGGCATCTGGACTCGACCTAAGCGAAGGCTGAGCTCTACACGCTGAGCTTCTCCGCGGATGCCGGGCGGGAAAAAGCAGGCCCTGCTGCACTCCGGTTCTCCTCCAAGGGACAGGTCCCTGCCTGGGCTGCCAGGCGGAACACGGTGTTTATCAGCGGGCCTTCTTCTTGCAAGGCTCCCGTGAAGGGCCATCTTCTTCCTAACCTCACGGGACATCTGCCCTTCCTGGTGGTTCCAGTACGTGCAGAGCCTGGGCTTGGCCTCAAGGTGTCTGATCCCGCAAGCAAACATTTCTATCAGGCATCAGGTGACTCGACTCTGGCCACAGAGCAGGGCAAGCCTGCTCAGGTCAGTCCTGGATGGTGGCAGGAGTTAGGGGCACTGCAGTGGGCAGAACCCTGGGAGACTGACCCCTGGGTGGGTCCTCCAGACGCAGACCCATGCGGATGGAAAAGGGAGCCCTGCAGGCACCATGGAGGAGGCAGGGAGTCAGCTCAGAGCAGAGCTGGGGGTGTGTGAAGGAGCAGGGGCCCTCTGCCTCAGTGTGCGGGTGTGTGTGTGCAGGTATGGGTGTGTGCACATGCAGGTGGGTGTGTATGTGTGTGTGTGCACGTGCCTGTGCAGAGTCTGTAGAGTCGTGCACGCATGGGATGAGCCCCAGGGCTGGATCAGCACTTGCTGGTGAGCTTGCTCTGCTCCCTGACCACTTCCCAGGTTGCCTCGGCCTGTGGTGCCCAGCTTACCGAGCACCTGTTCTAGCTCGTGCACCGTCCTAAGGACTTACTGGTCTCATTCCACTCTCACAGCAGCCCCTGTGGTAAATGCTTTCACCCCCATGTAACACACGTGGAAACAGAGATTGAGGGCTTCTGCTATGCCTCCAAATCCTGAAGCTGGGTCCCTCTGATGCCACAGCCCACGAGCTTCTCTGCCATCACTTGTCTCGCTGGGGACTCAGTAGAAACAGGGCTATTTTTTTGGCAAAGATGAGGCAGAGGAAGGAATCTGGGAAACATCTCTGCTCGTCACAGCGTGCTATGAGAAGCATGGGAAGAGGGACTGGATGCTGAGAGTCAGGGATGGTGGAGAGCTTCCTGTCTCCTCTCGATCGCCTGTTCTGTGTTCTGCTCCATCTGCCCTCCCCGGCTGGAAATCTTCGACTGGCAGTCACCGGATCAGGGCTGGACTCCTTACGTGGCTTTCCCAATCTTCCCAGAACCCTTTGCTGTCTGAGTAGCCAGCCCAGATCTGTAGCTAGAGAGGTGGCAATGATGCCGATTCAATGATCACCTCTCAGGAAAGACCACTGGACCCGTGTTTGCATGAGGACAGCACGCGGGCGTTGCTGCTGGGAAAGCACATGGTGTGAGTGACTCAGCTCCGGGACCTCAACACAACAGCCGTCTGGCTTCTTGTGATTTCCTGCAGAATCCTCCAGCTGCTCGGCCTTCCCAGGGCTGGGATCAGCCTGGCAGTCTGTGGAGCCCGCCCCGCTTGGACTCCTTCTGATAAGACGGTGGGGCTTCAGGGAGAGGCCTGCGCCCACCCGGCTTCCCACGATGTGCCAGCCTCTTGGTGCTGGGAAAGTACTTACTGAGGGTCTAGCTAGAGCTAAGAGAGCTTGTGAGGCACAAACAGTCTTTATCTGCAGGATGAGGTTAGTTTCTGTTTGGGCCTGATGTTTTTGTAAGAAGGAAATCGCTTTCATAAGAATCAGATTAGGTCCAGGAAGCATCCACCGGGCAAAGAACAAGCTGATAGGGGCAGAGTGGCAGGATTTTCTCATTGGTCACGACTGCCACCTCCTGGCCATGTTTGTGAACTACAGAGTATGGACTTCCCTGCGTGCGTGCCAAGTCCTTCAGTCCAACTCTTGGCGACCTCATGGACCGTAGCCTGCCAGGCTCCTCTGTCCACGGGATTCTCCAGGCAAGAATACTGGAGTGGGTTTCCATGCCCTCCTCCAGGAGATTTTCCTGACCCAGTGATCAAACTCGGGTCTCCTGGATCTCCTGCATTGCAGGCAGATTCTTTACCACGGAAGCCATCAGGGAAGACCTAATTTGTTACATGGAAAGAGGTAATTCACACAGTCCTCTAGCTGATGCTCCCATCAGAGAAGCTGTACAACTTGCAGGAAAGGGCTGCCTTAGTGTTACTGATGCACTCAGGCTGGGGCAGCTCGCAGGAAGCATGACCTCCCTGCAAACGCAGTGAAGGATTTTGGAACACAACAGCTGGGGACCTCGAACGATTGTACTTCCTGCAGTCAGAAGTCTGAGAGGCACATTCGCAAGCTGCTGCAGACACACCAGCTCAAAGATCACTTTCTTCGTCCTTCCTGGAAGCTTGGATGGCCTTGTGTTGAGCTCTGGTCAGTGTGGCATCTGTATATACAGCTTTCAGGAAGAGTCCTTAAGAGAGGGCTTATTCCTTCCCTGCCCTTTCACCTCTTTCGCTGGCTGGAATGTGATGAGATGACTGGATCTGCCCAGCCATTTTGGTCCATGAAACAGAAGCCATTTGGGAAGGGTGATAAAGCCCCAAAATAAGACAAACTCAAGCCCTGCTGATCACAGACTGCCTAGGTTCTTGGAGGAGAGAACTGAACTTCTAACTTGTGTAAATCACTACTTGATTTTCTGTTCCTTGAAACGGAACTTAATTCTCCTACATTTCATAGGTTCTTTTCAATTAGTGAAGTCTGAAGGTTAAAGAGGTAAATATTTCCCAGAGGATAAACCATGGCACAAAGAAAGGTGTAATTACCCAAGACTGTTGCTGGGAAGTGATCTTTTTTCCATCTGTTGAGGGTGGGGACAGGTCTCCCCTTCCTGTTGCTAAGAAGTCATCTCTCTTCGTTCTCAAGGACACGAGAAGGAAGCCGCAGATGCCCATCCCGGGGAAGTCTTTGAAAACAGCACGTGAGAAAGCAGCTACCCTCACCCCCAACTGTGTGCCCGGCTAAGAACACTGGCCCCAGAGGCTGCCAGAGTTTGCTCAATGAAGGGACCAAAAGGAAACCAGCTTGATTTTAATCATCTGTCAAAACTGTTGAAAATGAACTTTCTCTCAGCTAATTCTTTTTGAAGCTTTCAAAGCCTGAGAACATAATAAAGGCTACCCTTTGTCGTGTTTTTCATCTATTTTTTTGGCCATGGCACAAGGAGGTAGCTTTGGGAAGTATACGGCTGTCTTCTCTGATGACCTTCAGAACATGGATTTGCTCATCAAAACTTTTTTTGTTTGGTATATCATCCATAGCCTCTTTAACCTTTGCGTGCATTTTTGATATGTGACTTCTAAGACTTAGCAAATCCCGTGCTTACTAAGTGTTCCACAGGTCAGGGGGCAGTGGAGACGAGTGCTACGTACAGTCTCTTAATCTCTGAGACCGTTTCCTCGCTGGCACCATGGGGTTAACAACAGTCTCTGGCTTGTGGGACTGCTGTGAAGACTGAGCTTGATATGCATGAACAGTCTCAGAGGCTCAGTAGAGTCCTGGGCAAGCGGCAGGGCTATCGTCTCCCGTTATCACTATTACCACCTGCCACCCGTCCTGTGCTGTCCAGGGCGGCAGTCACCGGCCACCTGTAGCCGCTAGGCAACCGGGCAAGATGAGGCTAGTCCACAGAGAGGTGTGCAGTCCGTGGAGAGCGCAGACTGGATCGCAACGTCTTAGTGCGAAAACAAGAATCTCAGATGTGGTCCAGATAATTTTTTAAAATTATTGATTGCATGTTGAAATGATGGCGTTTTGGCCATATTGTGTCAAACAAAACATATTATTGAAATTGATGTTACCGGTGTCTTTTTTCCTTTTTAATTTTGTTTGCTTATTTGTGATTGGCTGCGGTGGGCCCTTTCTCTAGCTGTGGTGAGTGGGGTCGCAGTACTCAGCTTCTCTTGCCGCAGACATGGGCCCTCGGGCTCCAGGGCTCAGTGGTTGCAGCTCCTGGGCTCTCCCAGGCTCAACAACTGTGCTCGGTCGAGGGAGCTCTGAGACGCGTGGAATCTTCCCAGATCGGGGCTGAACCCATCTTCTGCTTTGGCAGGCAGATTCTTTACCCCCAAGGAAGCCCTCTTCTCTGTGTTTTGAAATACGGCTTCTAGAAAATCTAAAGTGGCACGGATGGCTTCCACATCAGATTTCTCTGGGATGGTGTGGGTGTAGGCAGACAGTTGGGACGAGGTGGAAAAAGTGAGCTGGGACATGGTGGTCCACGCGGTCAGTACTGGTGGTGATTCAGACAAAGGAGGCAGAGGGCAGAGGGGGAAGTCTTATCCCAGGGCACTGTGGACTCTGGCGTGGTTTAATTCCACAGATAACGTTGGGGGTTATAGGGCGGTCCTCACAGCGACCAGCTCTCTGCCCCGTGAGTCTGAAGATAAGCAGAAAATCGGTGGGCTCAGATAAGAGGGGGGTCTGGAGAGGGCACACCGGGATCCCCTGGGGGAGACCAAACCTCAGGGTGGGGCATATTTTTGACAGGAAACCACACAGTGGGTGGTCATCAGGGACCTCAACCAAGGGGGTGGCAGAGGAGGGGTAGGAAGCCCACTCTGGGGTCGTTGCTGCTACAGATACAATTCAACCCCACAGGTGAAGTGGGCCAGGTCCTCTGTTAGAAACCAGATGGAACATGGAGCCTGCCTGCAAGGTGGTCCCAGTGAAATGAGGAAGACAGAGACAAAGAGGTGATCGTGGCCCAGAGGGATTAGTGTCGTGACAGGAGGGGAGGGTGGAGAAGGCAGTGGCAGCCCACTCCAGTGNTTTTTTTTTTTTTTTTGGCCTGGAAAGTTTCTGTTTTAGGGGAAACTTGTCCCTGAATGTTTCCCTTAAATTCTTCTCAGGGCTTATGTAGTTCAGTGAACAGGGCCCTAACCCAGACTGACTTAAACTTAACCCAGGTTGGCTTAAACTTCAACCACTTAGAAGCAATCAAGGTACCAAGGAAGCATGTCAGGACGTAAAAGGAATGCGGGCTCCTGGGAGAGGTCAAGGCTCAGAGACAGTTTGCACCTGACGATGTCGAAGGGAAATTAGGCAACAGGCCTTCAGCTCCATGGTGAGTACCCATCTGGTTTGGAATGAATGAATGTGTCTCCCCTAGGTTCACAGGTTAAAATCCTAACCTCCATCATGGTGCTGTTAGCGAGCGAGTCTTTGGGAGGTGATGACATGATTCATGCTTCTATAAAAAGGGACCCAGGAGCGCTCCAGCACCCACCTTGTCATGTGAGGGCACACCAGAAGGACAGCTGTCTGTGGTCCAGGAAGCGGGCTCTCACCAGACATCGAATTTACCAGCAGCTTGGTCATGGTCTTTCTGAGCTCCAGAAATAAATGAGAAAAATGCGAGAAATAAATGTGTGTTGTCTGTAAGGCACTCGGCTTATGGTATTTTTATTATAGCATTCTGAACTGACTCATGCACCTCCTGAACAGAACAATAACTCACATTCATTGAGCTACACGCCTGGCACTGTTCTTTCATTTACTTCCCAAGGTAGTTCTGTAAGGAAGGCAGGCATTATTACTGTTGACGTGTGCAGATGAACAGAGGCTTTGAGAAACTGAGGCCCTCGCCCAGTTAACAGCTGAAAAGATGGCCTAATTCTAGACGCTTCTTCCACAACTCTCTCCTCTCTGCACACTTTCTAGCCTCCCGTGTCCCCTTAGGGGATGGGGAGGTTCCAGTGGGACTAATGCCAATCCAGCGCTCGGGGTGGGTCATGTGACACAGGCAAGCCAATCAGCACCGGGGCAAGGTGATTGGCCAGGAGTGGTCACGTGACCCAAACCGTTGCTCTCCGAGTGAATGCTGGGAGTGGGGAGAAAGGCCCGCCTCTTCCGTACTTTGGACAAGTGTGAAACTATTTACTGTTACAGGAAGGACTGTCGGAGGGTGAGGCCGATAGTCAGGGAGGCCAGAGGTAAAGGAACTGCAGCGAGATACAGGTGACATGCTGAAGGCCGCGTGCAGCTTTCCAGCGAACCGTGGCTGAAGCCTGAACCGCCTGAGCTCAGCAGTGAGCGCTGGGCCCTGCGTGTCACCAGGTGGAGCCGGTCTCCGTTCCTAACAAACATTCCAAGCGGGGCGACCACACTGACCCAATGGATCTTCAGCTTTCTGCCTGAACCTTGCCTGGGGAAGCTCTCCTCGGGCACCAAAGTTTCCTTAAAAATAACACACACACACGCAGAGAAGTGCCCTTAAAATATGAGGAAGGGCCTACAGACACCGAAATGACTGGAGCTCGCTTATTTTCACTTGAGTCCCTTGGTTTGGAGGCATCATAGCATAATCTTAAATCAGGGATTTTTTTTTTTTTAATTTTCCAGAGAAGTTTATTTAGGAGACATTTTTTGAATACTTGATGGTGATTTTGAAACAGTGGCCAATCACTGATAAAAAGTAATTAAGTTCTTTGGCAGGGCCCCTCCCCCACCCCCAAACCTGCCCCCTGGGCACACATGGGTGACCAGCCTAAGAGCTTGCGGTGGGTTGCCCACCTGCTCCCTAATACCTACCGCTTCCTGTGTTGGCAGCTCCAAGCTGCTTCACCCTCGTTATGATCCTCTGCCTGAGTTATGATAATTATTCTGGCGTTTCGCCTTCCAGAATGGTTTGTACTTTTTAATAGGAGAGTCATAAACAGGGAAAAACTTTCTCAACGTGCAGGAGTGAAACTCAGTGAAATGTAAGGGCAGACATATCTGGGGGCTGAGAAACACTTTTTCTTCCTCAAATCACACCCTTAGTGCAACTGCTGTGAGCTCCTGTGTGCTCAGCCAAGGCAGGGTCAGCCCACGTGTGTGTGTGTGTAAGTCTCTTTAACTAAACCTACAGCCTCGAAAACTGCTTTTCTTTCTCGCCCTGCCTCTCTGGCTCGCTCTCGCTCCCTCTCCCTCTCTCTCTTTCACACACACACACACACACACACACACACACACACACACACACACTGAATTTTAAGAAGAGAGCAAAGAACAGAAAAAGGAGCAGCTGAATAGCAGCAGATGAGACGTGCTCTTTTCTTCTTCCCCGTCCCCGCCTTTGGAAGGCGGCGACAGCTGTCCTGAGCTGTCTGTGGAACCTGTGGATTCTCGGACTCCACCCAGGTCCCCTACTGGACGTGGGGTTGTTTCTGGAGAGGGAGCGGGGAGTGTCTGGCTGGGAGGAGTGGAGAAGGACCAGCAGTGCAGCCTGCCGTCTGGATCCACAGCTGTTCCCCCTGCCCCCGGCCACGTGTGTGCCCTGAGCTTTGCCCCCGAGCCTGGCATGGCCACAGCAAGCCTTTGCCCGGAGCGTTTTAGGCGTCAGCGAGAACACTGCTGTAATTTTGTCTCCCCACAACCCAGGAAACCTCAGATGCTGGGTTTAAGGTTTTGAGTCACCAGGCATTTATGGCCTGCTATTCCGGGTAGTTCAACTGCGGACAGACGGTAATTATTAGCAACGGACATTTTAAAACTATACATTTCTTTCCTCTTTTCATTGCTAGCACAGTGGTACCTTTATGGCTGTAGAAGACCTGTAAACACACAGTCAACCCCAGTGTCCCAACTCCAGCCCCTTCGCAGGAGCAAGAGGAACAGACGTGGGACGGGGGGAGGGGTGCTGGAAGCAGAAGCGGGGGAGCAGGAGGGTGTGGAGTGGGGCAGGGCCCCCGGGGATTCTGCACACCCAGGGACAGGAGGCACTGGGGCCCCCCATGGGCTCCTCAGCAGCGGGCAACCTCATTGTTTAAGGGGGGGCATTGAGGAGGCGGCTCTGCATGTGCGTGACTGTGGGGGACATGGGAGTTTTTAATTTCGGGGGCCTGCAGGCTCCATGAGGGCAGAGACAAGCTCTCATCTGCCCCCTGGAGTAGCCTAAGTGCTGAGCAGAGGGCCCAGTACGTGAGTGGCCGGCAGTGGCTCGGGGTATATTAAGGAGTACAGTCCGGAGAGCCGAGGCGGGCTGGGGCCGGGACAGCCGCACTCCGGAATGAAGTCATCGTTAGCTCAGTGGAGACTGTGATGTCTGCACGTGTGGTTTCACCAGCTTCTGGGCCTCATGTCCAGAGTGTGGGGCTTTCCAGAAAAAGGGACGGCTCATCCCCAGGTCTGCCCTTGCAGGCGTGCCATGGCTCAGCATCACTTCTGCTGTGGCAGCCCGTGGCTCTGTGTGCAGAGGACCTCACGCTATAGCTACAGGGCTGTACCAGGATTCTTAAACAAACCATGAGGCACTCCTTGCAGGCCATTTCTTTATTTGATCCTGGGCTCCCTGGAGCTGGAAAGAGGTAAGCTTTGTCAGGAGAGCACTTAGGAATGAGGGACGGTCCCTCAAGACTGCTGGGTTGACCCCCAGGAGCTCCTGGGAGGCGGATACTCCGGGGCCTTCATTGCATCCATGGAGCGTGGGGACCTCTGGTCCTGCAGCTGACAGCGCTGGCACCTTCCAGGAGGCTTGCTCTGTGGTCTGCTGGTCCTTCCTCTCAGCAGGGTTCGTGGGAGGAGCTGCTGTTGCCACGGGACAGCTGACGGAGCTTCAAGACGCTCAGGAATAGAGGACGGTGGCGTTGGCGCAGGCCACAGTGGCGTGGTCTTGGTTGTAGAGCTCCAGCAGGACCTGGTAGTCTCCCTGAGGGGCATGGGAAAACAGCAGCTGTGAGACCCGCAGAGCCATTGCCTTGCAGCGGGCGCCCACTGAGCCCGTCACGTGCAGCCTCCGCTCTCGACCCTGGGGGTTAGGTCAGCAGGAGGAACGACACCCTCCCCGCGGGCCCCCAGGCTGGCTGGGAGAGCAAAGAGCCCCCAGGATGGCTGGCTAAGCCGGAGATGCTGGTGCTCCAGACGGTGCTCCTGCGGGGAGTGGACTGATGGGGTGGTGGAGCTGGGGTGCTCAAGGCAGGTCCCCTGAGCAGGTGACCTCAGGGCCAAGACCTGAAGGAAAAACGGGAGCTCGCCATCCCTGCAGGCAGATTCTTTACCATCTGAGCCACCAGGGAAGCCCCCATCCAAGGAAGGGAGGGTGTTTAATCTGTATCAGCCTGGAGGGCAGGGCCAGATCAGACCACAGGATGGATGGTGCATGGCTGGTCTCAGGCTAGGAGAGAAGAACTTTCTAGCAATTAGCAGAGGCCCAGGAGCAAGCAGGTTCCCTAGCACTGATGGGGTCTCGGGTGTGAGGGCTGCTGAAGGCAACCTTAGGCACCCTTTGCCTTAAAGACTCTATGACGGTCTAGGCTCCTGAGGTCTGCTCAAATAGCAGCAGCTGTGACTTCAGAACCAGTGTTAGGGGTTTCAGTCACAGTGTAAAAGCCAGAGAATTAGGTCTGGATGAAGACCAGCTCACACGTGCACCTGAGTGGGTTTCCTCCTCACTGTCGTCATCACCACATCTACTTTTCACGGTTCCTGTGCCTTGAAGAACACGCCACACGAAATTATTGTAACCCTCTGAAGAAGGCAATGGCACCCTACTCCAGTACTCTCGCCATGGGAAAATCCCATGATGGAGGAGCCTGGTGGGCTGCAGTCCATGGGATCGCTAAGAGTCGGACACGACTGAGTGACTTCATTTTCACTTTTCACTTTCATGCATTGGAGAAGGAAATGGCAGCCCACTCCAGTGTTCTTGCCCGGAGAATCCCAGGGACGGGGGAGTCTGGTGGGCTGGCGTCTATGGGGTCACACAGAGTTGGACACGACTGCAGCGACTTAGCAGCAGCAGCAGCAGCAGCAACTGAATCTTTCATCCATGCTTTAGAAGCCTAACAAAGGATGCAGTATTTGAAGGAAGGGGTTTGGGATTCTGAATCACAAGATATATTAATACATACTCTGCTCTAAGGGGCGAAAGTGTTCAGGCAGCTGTGCCCATCTGCGGGCAAGAAGAAGGGATGAGGCACAGACCAGGGGCCTTTCCGCAGTTTGAATTTGCCAGGTAGGAGACTGTAGTTGCACCCTTGGCACTTACACGGTTTAGGCCGTACCTGCAAGTTGGCAGCCAAGCTGGAAGCTCATAGAGTCTTTAAGTCAGAAAGCAGCTGCCATAGACAGATGCCCGCTGCAGGCGGGACTTTAGTGGGGCAAAGGACTGGTTGTGATAAAAAGAAAATAACACTGACATACTGAAGACTGGTGGCTGAGTGGGAAGTTCTCATTCGAGCAGGGGTGGAATTAGCACAGAGCCCACCTCTGGGGGGTTTGCTGGGAGGAGGGGGCACCCGGGGAAGGTCTTCTGAAACCAAAAGTCTGCACACCATTTCTGTCCCATGTTAGGAAGCAGCGTCTCTGCAGCCTGCAGGCTGGCGGCCAGCCAGGGGCGCCTGGGCTGGCCAGACTGATCTCGGGCCAGCAGGGGAGCCCAGGTTGGGATTAAGGCCTCCAGCTGCCGTGCGGCTCTCGTGATGGGTCACATGTGTCTGCTCTGGTTCTGTCCCCTGCAGGCCTGGCTCGGGGGTCAGGACTGGCCAGGTTCCTGCTCCACGGGCCCAGAAAGTCTTGAAGAGGTAGGAGGACTGCGCAGAGGGCTTCTGTGGATGCTCGAACAGGCAGGCGGGGGCGGCAACCTGACCAGGGTCTTAGCCTCACACGGGGCAACATCTCAAGGAACATCGTTAGTGGGCCATGGATGCAGGTAATACATTCACCCACGCAGCCTACAGGGGTGCAATAAACCTCGTTACATCTGGGCTTCATTTCTTTCAAAGCGATCCTATGGCTTTTAAGTTCTTTCTCTCTATTTCATGGCAGTTGCTAAGAGTAACTGCTTTTTTTTAAAGTCAATAATGCAAAACAAAAATTAATTGCTTGCAAATTTCGAGTTGATGAATTGGGGGTGCATGGGAAGGATCCACAGAAGAAATGGAGAAAGACAAAGATTTCAAATAGCAAAGATTTAAAGCAAAAACTTTGTGGGAGAAATTTGGTCTCACATCCTAGAAGGGAGTTTGCACAACTTGCGTGTTACCCTGAAAGGCTTGAGGAGAAGACTCTGGAAAGCTGGACCTGCCCCAGCTGCCAGAGCATCGCTGGAGAAAGACTGAGGTGGTCTGGAGACTTGGTGGCTTGAAGCGGAGGAATGCAGAGGCTGGGACAGAAAGGGAACACGCCCTGGGGGATGAAACGCGTTCAAGAGATTCTTTATGGAGAAGGAGGTCCTCTTCTAGAGTCATACTCAGGCTTTGGAAGATGAAAAGGATGAAATTGAAAACCAAAAAATGAAACCGATTGCATTTCTGTGATTCTCTTGACGTTTTTCTGAAGGATGCTCTCAGGAGTAGCTATTGAGAATGGATCGCTACCTCCGAGTCGCTGGAGTTCAGCTGTTTCATAAAGTATTTTAAATAAAAAGGAATTGTTGGAAAAACAGTGAAGGTGCAAGGCATGGACATTTTATTTACGGGGTGGGAGCTTGTGAGTACTGAGCAAGCGCAGTAACCGGGGAGCTTAGCGCTTTCTGGGCAGTCTCTCCTCCCTTCTCTGAATGGCCAGCTCGCCTATGGCTGCCTGCCTCGCCTCTAACAGTCTGGCCACGCGGAGGGCCCTGGAAAGAGTCCTCCAGCAGGACAGGGCCCCAGAGCCCCTCTCTAGGGGTGCTGACTCCACAAGGGGTGCCCCAGGGTCCCGCCGGACAAANGAATGGCCAGCTCGCCTATGGCTGCCTGCCTCGCCTCTAACAGTCTGGCCACGCGGAGGGCCCTGGAAAGAGTCCTCCAGCAGGACAGGGCCCCAGAGCCCCTCTCTAGGGGTGCTGACTCCACAAGGGGTGCCCCAGGGTCCCGCCGGACAAAAATGTTAAACACCAAAACCCATGCATCAAGCTTTAATTAGCAAGTGCCCATGATGAAGTAACAGCTTCATCCAGAAAGGGTCTTCTCAGTGAAAGGCCACGCAAAAACTTGAAGGTTTTAGTTTAATTCCCCCCCTCCTCTGCTGTCTCTCCCCCACCCACCTCCTTCTTTAAGAAACTGCTCGAGACAATAATTAAGGAACAAAACAAAACAGCAAACCAAACCCTTACCTCGGGAATTTCAAATCCAGGATTATTGATAGGGCCGGCATAATAAATCTGCTCTGGAAAAGCAGACAAAATGCACATCACGTCATTCAGTCACGCAAACAGAATTGACTCGCTCTATTATCTGTGCTTGCTGTGCCCTGGGGATCCAGTGGTGGAAGCAGAAGGTCTCTGACTGTGGCCCATAAATCCCTACGTGAGACGGGATCCAGGCCGTAGCAAGGAGCCGGAGACAGGCAGGTCATGAGAGAGCCAGGCAGAATGAGGGTTCAGAGGGCAGGCTGGCCCTGGGATGCTCAAGGTTAACTCCTAAGACAACTTCCCGTAACTGGTCGACCTTGGACAGTGACGATCTCTTTGGGCTCAGCGCCCTCATTTTTAAGACAGGTATAGTAAGGACAACAGAGTTGCGAGGAATGAAGAGAGTTAATCCGTATAAAGCACTGATCACGATGTTTGGGAAGATTTGCTAAAGTTACGAACAGAGATGCTGTGTTTGAGACGATGGCTGGTGTGGGACATTTGCATGACAAGATCTCCCCGAGGCTTCTCGCTGATTCTGTGACTTCTCGGTAGTCTTTCAAGACAATCCCTTCGCTGCTGACGGCCGGAGTAGGTTTCTGCTGCCTGCAGCTCAAGAACCATGGCTGCTAGGACCACGAGCCACTTAAAGTCCCTCAGGGAACGGGACCCAGCTGACAGCGGAGCAGAGTCCCAGCACACCAGTGAGTGTGTCCCTCCCTGTCAGGTGCGGCTGGATTCTGCTTGGATTCCTTTGGACGCGTTTTATACCCACTTCTATTTGGTGTTCTAAGGTGACAGTGCAAACGGGGACCCTGGAGGCAGGGCCCAGCTCTCGTCCTCACTAAGTGTTGGTGGACGACTTGCTTAACTACCCCGTGACTCAGCACCCGCACTTGCAGCACAGAAGTAGGAAGGCCTCTTCTGCAGGGCGCAGAGGGGCCAGGAGCCCGTATGTGAGCTCGTGGAGAGCAGGACCCCGGGAAGGGGGGAGCCAGCAGGTCTTCCCTGCACGTTTCTCCCCTTACTTCCCAATGTGAAGGAGAGGGACGTGAAAGTTTCGGCGGAGGGGTGGGGGGCAGGGACACGGAGAAATGCGCCAAGGCTGGGTTTGGGAACCTTCTTCCTGAGCCAGGGTGAACGACTGTTAAGTTCTACCGGTGTCTTTTTTCTCTTTTTTTAGCTTCCGTTTTAAAAAATGGATGAGTGCTGTTTTTTGAAGCATACCAAGCAAATGCGATCTAGCACTTTGTGGCGCTCATTTACTGCTCTGAGATCTGCTGATTTGTGCTTCACTATGAGCGGCCTTTGCGGGGTGAGAGATTGCCATGAACTCGGTCCTCGGTTTGCAGTTTCAACTGGAGCTTTTCTGTGGGCCCATGAAGTTCCTGAGAATTGCTGCAAGTAACTCGTGAAACTTTTTTTTTTTTTAAACCTGATGAAACAACACCTAAAATTAAATTCTTGCTCCCTCCTTTTCCAGATCATCTCGGGTTCTGAGATTCCTTTAATTAACATCCTCACACTCCAGGGCTATAAAAAGAGCCGTGGTATATCTGTACCCACTTCTTTCTCTCCTTCTTTGGGACTCTTGATCAGTTTTTAATATGGAGTGGATTAAAAATTTCACCCTCCTGCTTCTGAATACTTGAAGTCATTTCTGCCAATCGACTTTTTTTGGGGGACCCAGATATTTGTGTGATTGGCACACAGTGTCTTTTTAGAGAGGAAGTGGATTTTTAAATGTGGAAATAACAGCTCCCAAAGAGTCGTGGACCAGACGGCTGCCCTTTCACTAAGAGAGTCATGTGCTGCTGCTGCTAAGTCGCTTCAGTCATGTCCGACTCTGTGCGACCCCATAGATGGAAGCCCACCAGGCTCCTCCATCCCTGGGATTCTCCAGGCAAGAGAACTGGAGTGGGCTGCTACTGCCTTCTCCAATGCATTAAAGTGAAAAGTGAAAGTGAAGTTGCTCAGTCGTGTTGGACTCCTAGCGACCTCACGGACTGCAGCCTACCAGGCTCCTCCATCCATGGGATTTTCCAGGCAAGAGTACTGGAGTGGGGTGCCATTGCCTTCTCCACAAGAGAGTGATCTAATGTTATTTAAACTTAGACACATTCACTGTGCATTTGCAACGGGGCATTTATTAAACTGAAATGAGCAGCCTTCTAGGGCTGAGCAGGGTCCCGCCACGCCCCCTCTCCAGGCACTCAGAGATGTGCCTGTTATCCCGGTCTTCCTGCCCTAACATCACGCGGGCCTCCTGTCAATGACAAACCCCTATAAGAATTTGTTGACAATCTTGCCTCTTTCTCTGCCAAGAATGGTTCCGACAGACACATGGGTTGTGTCCCCCACTTCTAACCAGAGAGTTTCTCCTCTGGGAAGGGGACCTGGCTGGTGGGAGCTTTATGGGGGCAACAGGGACAGTCCAAGAAGGCAAACCTTTTCTGAGCAGTAATAGGATCCCCTAACAGAGAAACTCCAAAATCCCTGCAGATGGTGATTGCAGCCATGAAATTAAAAGACACTTACTCTTTGGAAGTAAGAGAGAGACTTCCCTCATGGCTCAGATGGTAAAGCATCTGTCTACAAGGCGGGAGACCCGGGTTCGATCCCTGGGTCGGGAAGATCCTCTGGAGAAGGAAATGGCAATCCACTCCAGTACTATTGCCTGGAAAATCCCATGGACAGAGGAGCTTGGTAGGCTACAGTCCATGGGGTCCCAAAGAGTCAGACATGACTGAGGGACTTCACTTTCACTTTCATTCCTTGGAAGGAAAGTTATGACCAACCTAGATAGCATATTCAAAACCAGAGATATTACTTTGCCAACAAAGGTCCGTCTAGTCAAGGCTATGGTTTTTCCAGTGGTCAGGTATGGATGTGAGAGTAGGACTGTGAAGAAAGTTGAGCACCAAAGAACTGATGCTTTTGAATTGTGGTGTTGGAGAAGATGCTTGAGAGTCCCTTGGACTGCAAGGAGATCCGACCAGTCCATTCTAAAGGAGATCGGTCCTGGGTATTCTTTGGAAGGAAGGATGCTGCAGCTGAAGCTCCAGTACTTTGGCCACCTCATGTGAAGAGCTGACTCATTGGAAAAGACTCTGATGCTGGGAGGGATTGGGGGCAGGAGGAGAAGGGGACGACAGAGGATGAGATGGCTGGATGGCATCCCCGACTCGATGGGCGTGAGTCTGAGTGAACTCTGGGAGTTGGTGATGGACAGGGAGGCCTGGCGTGCTGTGATTCATAGGGTCACAAAGAGTCGGACATGACTGAGCGACTGAACTGAACTGAACAGAGAAACTCACATCTCACCCCAGCTACACGAGTAGCTGTATCACTGGTGAAGCTGTCAGAGCTTCTTGGAGGGCCTTTTCACTGGAAACATATGGAGCTTGAGTTTCCTTCTGATGATGCACAATTGCATGGCCTCTGTGCAAGGTCATAGTATGCGCAGGTCAGACAAGCTGTGCTGGCTCTCCGTTTGGAGGCTGTACAGGCTACTAATGCCCGCCCCTCCCCCTACAAGATGTCCATGTCCTGGTTTTTAGAACCCATAGATACTTTACAAGGCAAAGGGGATTTTGCAGATGCAAAATTAGGATTTTGAGATGTCATATTAAGGATTTTGAGATGGGGAGATTATCTTGGATTGTCTGGGTGAGTCCAGTGTGACTACAAGTGTCCTCGTAAGCTGGGGAAGATCAGAAGAAGAAGGGGATTCGAGGATGGAGTCAGAAAGGAGTGATGTGGCTACAAGTCAAGGAGAGCCAGCAGCCTCCAGAAACTAAAAACCTCAAGGAAATGGACCTTTTCCACCCTTGGAATTCTCCAGAAGGAACACAGTCCTCCTGACTCTGGTTTCAGGCTTCTGGTGTTCAGAATTGTAAGAGAACACCTTTGTGTGGCAAGCTAGGGTCGCAGCAGCAGTAGGGCACTGATACCCTGATCTCGGGTTCAGAGAGGAGACTGGGTGGTTGGCCTGAGAAGGGCCAAGAGTGCTGGCTTACATATACTTGAATTGAAGGGAAGTGAAAGTCGCTCAGTCGTGTCTGCCTCTTTGCAACTCCATGGACTATACAGTCCTTGGAATTCTCCAGGCCAGAATACTGGAGTGGGTAGCCCTTCCCTTCTCCAGGGGATCTTCCCAATCCAGGGGTCGAACCCAGGCTTCCTGCATTGCAGTCGGATTCTTGGGCTCCAGCAAAGACCTCTTTGGAACCATGACACCCGCATACTCTAGGTATTCAACAAAAGAGAAAGTACCTGGGCTAGACAGTGAAATTTCCAACACAAATTCCAGCGAAACTCAGGACAGGTGGTTAAGAAAAATGCAGAGTGATACACAGCCTCCCAGGTCAGTGATGCTTAGTCCAACGTTCCACAAAGGCGTGACTCTCCTGTATCGGCATCATTAGATAAAGCAGCCGCCACCCACACATGGCCATTGAGGACTTGAAAGGTGGCTAGTGTGGCTAAGTTTTTCATTTAATTTAAATGTAAGTGATTTCAATAGCCCCCTGTGATGAGTGGCTGTCATATTGGACAGTGCGGTTTTAGGTCAGCACTATGTAATGGAAATATAATGTGAGCCACATTTGTAATTTGCCTTATTTTTAAAAAGGAAAAAGAAACAAGTGAAATGAATTTAATAATAATGCATATTAACCCAAATATTGAAATTATTATAATTTCAATGAGCCTATTTGCGAAGCAGAAATAAAGACACAGACATAGAGAACAAATGAACGGACACCAAGGAGGGAAGAGAGGGTGGGGTGGTGACTGAGAGGCTGGCGCTGATGCATGCACACTGTGGATATTACGCAGAAATAGATAATGAGTGAGAACACAGGGAGCCCTCCTCAGCGTCCCGCGGTGGCTTAGATGGGAAGAAAGTCCGAAAAGAAGGGGATGTGTGCGTGTAGCTGATCCACTTTGCTGCACGGCAGGAACTAACACAACATCGAAAAGCAACCAGACTTCAACAAAAACATGCACTTTTTTCATTTTGGCAATGGAAAATATAATTAATACACTGTATACAGAATACAAATTNCAGTGTCCCGCGGTGGCTTAGATGGGAAGAAAGTCTGAAAAGAAGGGGATGTGTGCGTGTAGCTGATCCACTTTGCTGCACGGCAGGAACTAACACAACATCGAAAAGCAACCAGACTTCAACAAAAACATGCACTTTTTTCATTTTGGCAATGGAAAATATAATTAATACACTGTATACAGAATACAAATTTTGACTTTAATTTTTTAAAGAACCTAGGTCTCTAAAGGTGAAGAAAGTGTTAAAGAACTTAAAGCCATTGACAATGAATATTGATCTGGCAGAGCGAGACCAGCTAACAATTAAAGGGGAATAAAACCCGATGATGCCTATAAGACAATGACATGCATATCAAAGTTATCATGAAACTTGAAAAAACTGATCAAGGCTCTCAAAATCCTTTTTCAGAAATGGCACCCTTTATGATCATATTGAAAGTAAAACGTGCATGAATTAAAATATGCCATTAATGATTTTATCTTGAAGTTTTGTGAATCATCTCAGCTTGAAAGATTTTTTTCAACAAAGTTTT
>SJYA01002717.1:1678490-1821678 GCA_006410615.1 Neotragus moschatus | reverse complement strand
CACAGTTTATTGTGATCCACACAGTCAAAGGCTTTGGCATAGTCATTAAAGCAGAAATAGATGTTTTTTATATAAAGCAATAATATAAAGCAAACAGCTACTTGAAGTAGTCCTTAGAAAAATTTCACATCATCTTAAGGGGTTTGATAGTTCTTTAATCCCCTACATTTCCAGATGATGAAACTGTGGAGCAAAGATTTCAATTGACATGTTTCTAGCAATAACATAAACCTAAAAATATTTCAGGAAAAAATAATTGGTGAGTCATTTAAAAAATGTATCCCCACTTTAGATAAAAGCTTCATCTTTTAAGATGTATACAACATTTTGACGCTGAATCTAAATTCTACTTTTGCAGTATAAATAAATGAATTTAGAGAAAGACAAATACTGTATACTATCACTTATATGTGGAATAGAAAAAGATAAAGAAATGACTGTAACAAAATACAGACTCAGATATAGAGAACAAAATAGTTATTACCAGTGGAGAAAGGGGAAGGAGAGGAACAGAATAGGAATAGGAGATTAAGCAGTATAACCTACTATGTATAAAGTAAGCTACCATGATATATAGCACAGGGAATATAGCCAATATTTTATAAAACTTTAAAGTGAAATATAATCTATAAAAACTTTAAATCACTAGGTTGTACACCTGAAACTAATGTAATACAGTTAAATAAATCCCTTACATATGACCTTCAAGTTGCACATTTTCAAAGATGCAAACATGCATGCCAGCCTCTGTATGCCCTCTGTTGTACTGGTCTACTATTCTTTTCAAAGTAATACTGTAAGATTAAAAATGTTTTCTTTAGTTTCGTATTTGTTTATTATGTACATATTATTTGTGTGAAAGTTATTATAAATCTATTATAGTAGATTTATTATAAATCTATAATAGATTTATAGCACAGTTCTAGAGCACATATAGCAGATTATGTTAGTTGGGTACCTAGGCTAAATTCGTTGGACTTATGAACAAATGAGATCTAGAATCGTGCTCATGGAACAGAGCTTGTTCTTATGTAGGGGCCTTATTGTATTGTAAATCAGCTATACCTAAATAAATAAATAAGTAAATTAATAAGTAAACTAGCAAATAAATNTATAGCACAGTTCTAGAGCACATATAGCAGATTATGTTAGTTGGGTACCTAGGCTAAATTCGTTGGACTTATGAACAAATGAGATCTAGAATCGTGCTCATGGAACAGAGCTTGTTCTTATGTAGGGGCCTTATTGTATTGTAAATCAGCTATACCTAAATAAATAAATAAGTAAATTAATAAGTAAACTAGCAAATAAATGAAGTTTTTAAAAGTATTTCTTTTATGTAGTTTGAAAGTGAAAAAGAACTTTCTACATTAATCATGATATAGAATTGTTCCCAGTATATTTGAGGTTCTTGCCTCAGCTCAGAAAGAATTCAAAGATGAGGCAGAGGAGTCAGGAAAGTAAAGTGAAGATTTCTTTAAGCAAGAATATACTCTCAGAGGGACAGTGGGCAGGCAGGTGAATAGCTGCCCTGGGTTTCCTTGGCAAGTCAGTTATGAGGGGAATACAAATGAAGGGACAGAATATTCACTGGGGAAGGAGAAGTTTAGAGGTCATATTCCCTGATTTTCATCCCAGGTCCACCTTCCTGTGGGGAAGAGGGACTTTTGTGCTTATTATCTTTGGTAGGAAGTATTCTGGTGTCCATGCCTAATGGGTACTTCTTATCTGAAAGGCTAACTTTATTGTAATGGTGGTGTAATGAGCAACAAGGTACATTTGATGCAGGAGACTCCACCTTCCCCTACCTTTCTTTGGCTGCCTCCAGGTCACTTATCACCCCGAATGTGTGGTTTCCTGTCAGTCTGGAGGTTCCTACTTTTCTTTGTCTGCCCATGGAACCCTGCTGATTCCAAGGTACATAATTTCCTGCCACCTGGCTCCTGTCCCCCTTTCTCTGCTCATATCTAGCTACCTGTCTGCTCTAACAGAATCTTTAGTTATACAAATAAGGGAGAAAAGGAGTTGATGTCTTCAAAAACAGTGGGTAGATATACATGGGGAAAATCTTTATATATTTTAGAAGAAATAAACAATTATCTCTTTGTATAAAGTGTTGCATTTTCTAAAAGTACTTCTCATATTAATATTTCCTTACATGGTTCCTCAAAGAGAGGTAGTAAGAACCAGGGCTGCTTTCTTCAGTTTTCAGAAGAGTGAGGCTCCGAAAGTTCCAAAGGTTAAGGAGACATCCTGGACTCTATTATTGAGGCAGGAGGTAGATGGGCTCCCTGACCCCAGAGTAAAGCAATTGGAGGTTCAGTCCCTATGGACTGAAACACCAAGAGGAGAATAGCAGGACAATTAAGGGAGAACTCTGGGCCCTTCCTAGACCACATATTTTTCATTCCCCAAGTCAGGATACCTCCCCGACCACATGTGCACAGAAAGACTCCTTGCAGATCAAAAAGGGAGCAATGTCAAGGGATGCTCTATCCATATGCCTGTATGCATATGCCTGTATGCCTGTATGCATCAGAGATGCATGCTCACACATGGAGGGTTCTTGAGATATACCAAATATGGACTGTGAACCAGGAAAATAAAAATGATTGGCCAAAGGAAACCAGGAAGACATGCTCCATAAAAGTAATTCAGACTGCCATGAGGGTGCAACTCAGTGACTCTCTCTCTCTCTCTGAATTGACTTGTTTGTCCACACATACTGTAGTCTTTTTCCTCTTCATAAATACTTTGCTTGCTTCACTACTTTCTGTCTTTGTGGAAATTCTTTTCTCCAAAGCCAGGGGGCCATGGCCCTTGTCATCAACCACTAATCTAGTGGCTAGGATCTGGTGCTTTCACTACCGCAACCTGGCCTCAGTCTTTGGCTGGGAACCCAAGCCCCACTCAAGCCTTTGCAGCCAAGGCCACCCAAGATCATTATGAGACTTACTCCAGTATTCTTGTTCCCACAACTCAGTATAAACTGCCGCTGTTACAGCTGTATATGGGCTTGCTTGGTGGCTCAGTGATAAAGAATCCGCCTGCAATGAAAAAGATGCAGTTCAATCCCTGGGTCTGGAAAATCCCCTGGAGGAGAGCACAGCAACTCACTCCAGTAGTCTTGCCTGGAAAATCCCATGGACAGAGAAGCTTGGTGGGCTGCAGTCCATAGGGTTGCAAAGAGTTGGACACGACTGAAGTGACTGAGCGTGCACGCACGCATGGTAGAATATGGGATGTTAACAGTGTTTGTAAAGACTCTAAAAGAAGTGAACAATGTTTAGTCATATTTGTAAAGATGAAATTTTGATATAAACATCTCAAAAATGTGACAAGTGTTTAGTGACCAAGAAGATATTGGAAACTAACAGCTAACATCATACTTGGCTATGAAGGGCTGAATGCTTTCACCCAAGATCAAGAACAAGGCAAAGAGGACTAGTCTTATTACTTCTTTTCAGTATTGTCCTGGAGGTTCTAGCCAGGGTAATTAGGCAAGAAAATGATATAAGAGGCATCCAGATTAGAAAGGAAAAAGTAAAATCATCTCTATTGATAGGTGATATGATCTTGTATATGTAAAATTTTCAGGAATTCATGGAAAACAATTAACACTAGCCAACAGTTTCAGTAGGTTACAGTATACAAGATAAATATATGAAAATCAGTTGTATTTCAATTTGTAATAAATAACCTGAAAATGAAATTAAGAAAATAATTCCATTTACAATAATATTAGAAAAGAATAAAGAAAACATTGCTGATCAGTTGCTAATTTGTGTCTAACCCTTTGAAACCCCATGGACTGCACCACTCCAGGTTCCTCTGTCTTCCCTATCTCCCGGAATTTGCTCAAATTCATGTCTGTTTAGTCGCTGATGCTATCTAATCGTCTCATTCTCTTGCCGCCCCCTTTTCCTTTTGGCTTCAATCTTTCCCAACATCAGGATCTTTTCCAGTGAGTCGGCTCTTCCCATCAAGTGGCCAGAATGCTGGAACTTGAATTTCAGCATCAGTCCTTCCAGTGAATATTAAGGGTTGATTTCTTTTAGAATTGATGGGTTTGAACTCCTTGCAGTACAAGGGACTCTCAAGAGTCTTCTCCAATACCACAGTTCAAAAGCATCAATTCTTAGGCACTCAGCTTTCTTTATAGTCCAACTCTCACATCCATACATGACTACTGGGAAAATTGTAGCTTTGACTAGATGGACTTTGTCAGCACAGTGATGTCTCTGTCTTTTAATATGTTCTCTAGGTTTGTCATAGCTTTACTTCCAAGAAACAAGCTTGTTTTAATTTCATGGCTGCAGTCACTGTCTGCAGTGATTTTGGAGCCAGGAAAATAAAATCTGTCACTGCTTCCACTTTTTTCCTCTTCTATTTGCCATAAAGTGATGGGACCATATGCCATGATCTTAGTTGTTTTCATGTGAAGTTTCAGGCCAGCTTTTTTTGCTCTCTTCACCCTCATCAAGAGGCTCTTTAGTTCTTCTTCACTTTCTACCATGAGAGTGGTATCATCTTCATATCTGAGGTTGTTGATTTTCTCTCAACAGTCTTTATTCCAGCTTTATTCATCCAGCCCAGCATTTCATATGATGGTATCTGCATATAAGTTAAACAGAGTAACAGTATACAGCCTTGTCATACTCCTTTCCCAATTTTGAACCAGTCCATTGCTCTATGTTTGGTTCTAATTGTTGTTTCTTGATCTGTATACAAGTTTCTCAGGAGACAGATGAGGTAACCTGGTATTCCAATCTCTTTTAAGAATTTTCCAGTTTGTCATGTTTCACACAAATGCTTGGCATGTAAAAATAAATGCTTTTCCAGAATTCGCTCCCTTTCTCCATGATCCAAAGAGTATTGACAATTTGAGCTCTGGTTCCTCTGCCTTTTATAAACCCAGCTTGTACATCTGGTAGTTTTCAGTTCATGTACTGCTGAAGCCAAGCTTGAAGGATTTTGAGCATAACCTTGCTAGCATGGGAAATGTGTGCAATTGTACGGTAGTTTGAATATTTTGTAGCATTGCCCTTCTTCGGGATTGGAATGAAAACTAACCTTTTCCAGTTTTGTGGCCTCTGCTGAATTTTCCAAATTTGCTGACATACTGAGTGCAATATTCTAACCACATCATCTTTTAGGTTTTAAGTAGCTAGGGTGGAATTCTGTCACCTCCACTAGCTTTGTTTGTAGAAGTACTTCCTAAGGCTTACTTGACTTCACACTCCAGGATGTTTGGTTCTAGATGAGTGACTACACCATCGTGGCTATCCAGATCATTAAGAACTTCTCTGTACAGTTCTTTTGTGTATTCTTGCCATATGTTCTTAATCTTTTCTGCTTCTGTTAGGTCCTTGCCATTTCTGTCCTTTATTGTGCCCATCCTTGCATGAAGTGTTCCCTTGATATCTCCAATTTTCTTGCAAATCTTTCTTATTCTATTGTTTTCTTCTATTTCTTTGCATTGTTCTTTGAATAAAGCCTTATCCTTGCTTTTCTCTGGAACTCTGCATTCAGGTGAGTATATCTCTTCCTTTCTCCCTTGCCTTTAGTTTATCTTCTTTCCTCAGCTATGTGTAGAGCCTCCTCAGACAACCATTTTGCCTTCTTGAATTGCTTTTTCTTGGGGATAGTTTTGGTCACTGCCTCTTATACAATGTTACAAAAACTTCCGTCCATAGTTTCCAGATCTAATCACTTGAATCTATTCATCACCTCCACAATATAATCATAAGGGATTTGATTTAGGACATACCTGAATGGCCTAATGGTTTTCCTTACTTTCTTCAGTTAAATTATCTCGGTTTATTTCCAAGGCAAACTATTCAATGTCGGGAGCGGCTCCGAGGGAAAAATCCACCCGTGACAAGGTTCCGGGCTGANTTTGGAAGCTCAAATGGCAAATGGGGGGAAGTCTCTTAGCAAGGAATGGCAGTGCCCAGACACTGGCCTGAGGATAAAGAACAGAACTCAAGGTCATGGAAGAGAAACTTGCATGACTTGACCCTTGCCCCAAGGGATTTTATTTTCCTGGCAGTGATAAGATTCCTGTTTAGATAATGGCTAAGTTGTTACCAGAGTAGAAAAACAAGGAAACAAGCAGGAATTGTTGATTCTTCTACAGTGGGTAGCAAAGACAGCAGTAGCAGGTTGACACTGCAAACTCTCATCTCTAATGTAACGGTGCACAATTCCCTTGACAAGAGACAAAGCAACTGCTAGATTTAATGTGTCTTTACATGAGCAAATGATCTCACATAGTAACACTGCACCGTGCTGACAATCCTTTATGAATGCAGCAGCGCAATGCCGACAGTTAGCTAACAACAGAGCTGCCTGCCCAGATAGAAGGTTTGGAACTACACGGGAAGCGCATATTCGACTCAAGGTAATTCTGGGAAAATGTAGAAAGGCTGACATCTGGACTGTCATGCAAAGCAGATACATTTTGAAACACAAGAGAAATACCGTCTGAGAGGTCCTAGTGAGGCTTCCAAGTTGTCATCAAGAGCTTGTTAAATTTTCATAATTTTAATGCGGAAGCAAAAAAGATTGCTGTAGAGAATTAGTGGGAGGGCCTTGTGCTCGAGATGATGCATTTATTCACTTACTGAATATTTCTTGACTACTTTCTGTAGTCCAAGTATGGCACTAGGTGACAGAGATATGAATGTGAATAAGACAGTCCCTGACCACAAGAATGTTGTTGCATACATTTGGAGAGGGAAATAAGCTAACAATCGCAGTGTGCTGTGGTAGTAAGCAGGAATTAAGTAAAGGTTGCTATGGGAGCTGAGTTAAAGAGCACCTAACTCTGTATGTATGTGTGTATATGCATATATGAAGTATGATGTTGGTCGAAGTTCCAGGAGAAGGGGATATTTGAATTAATATTATAGGGTAAGTAGGGATGAGTCAGAGGAATGGGTGACTGGGTGGATAGGTGAACATTCCTGTTAGAGGTAAGGATATATCCAAAAGTTCAGATTGATAAAAGGGACACTTACAGAGTATATGGTATAAATTGTGCAGGGAGATATAGTGGAGACATGGAAATCAATAACTGCCAAATGCCTTATTTGGTAGCACCCATTGAAGGTCTTTTTATTGACAATAGAATATACAGAACTAAGAGGTAAAGTTTTTCTTTCATGGCAGGACAGAATCAGATTATATATAAAAGCATTTCCTCATACAAAACTGGTGAGACCTTAGAGGAAGTTGCAGAAGAAGATTAAAAGATATCCTTCTCTGAAAGGTATGGTGTAGAAAGTAAGGAAACTAATAAAGCATTCTTTCAACTCTGGGATTTCTCTTTGTTTCTAAAACTGACTGAAAGGAGTTGGAAAAGATTAATGTAGGAGGAGGATACTGCATAGAATGTAATTGAAAAATAGTGCCAACCTTTTGGGGCAGGCAAACATTATGAGATCTTATGCAAGAAGGTTTCAGTGTTAAGATGACGATTGTGGCATAATGGGCTAAAATTATTTAACCCTAAAGCATGTGAACTATTTACAGTAAATTCGAACATGCTATCCTTGAAAGAGGGATGCACTTGGCTCAGGAAAATGCACTGAAGAAAGCCCAGATCATTATGGACATTTAGTTGGTCTCCAGTAATAGGTCCTGACTTCCAGTACTCCCCCTGTCTTCTAGATTGTCTTCTGCACTTTGTGATCTGGAGAACTCTGATCCAGCCTGTCTATCGTAGCCCATTCATTAGTGGTGGCCAGGTTCATGTCTAGTTTTCCATTTAACCCAACTATTGGTACTTGTATGCAAACTTTATCAAGTTTTTGCTTTGATATTTACATCCTACAAATAGTATGAAAAGTGTAAACAGATATTTTGAGATATAAAAGTGTATATTTGGTTTTCAAAGCACTTTTCTCCATTCTTTCTTTGCTTGTCACATGCCATTGATACTAGGAGAACCAGGGATGACAGCAGGGCTGGCTCAGATGAGAATGTCAGTCAGTGTCACCTCCATCTGGAAACATGGGAGAGCATAGGTAATTTCACATAATTATCAAATGTTAAGAGTTAGTAAGACATTGAAAATCATCCAGTTCCTCATCCTCAATTGGCAGGTGGGGAAACTGAGATCTTTGTTCAGAGCCCTATAGTAATAATAGACTAGAGTTTAAATTTTTCTGAGGGCCAAGGCAACACTTCCTTCTCAGCCATAGCATTTTCCCTTTCATCCTTCGCTCAGTGAAAGTGAAAGTCGCTCAGTGAAAGTCACTCAGTCATGTCTGACTCTTTGTGACTCTGTGGGCTATATAGTCCATGGACCTCTCTAGGCCAGAATACTGGAATGGGTAGCCTTTCCCTTCTCCAGGGGATTTTCCCAACCCAGGGATTGAACCCAGGTCTCCCACATTGCAGGTGGATTCTTTACCAGCTGTGCCACAAGGGAAGCCCCTTTCATCCTTATGAACACTTCTTTTCTATCTGTTGTTGTTGTTTAGTTGCTAAGTCATGTCTGACTCCTTTGCATCTGCATGGACTGTAGCCTGCCAGGTTTCTCTGTCCATGGAATTCTCCAGGCAAGAATACTGGAGTGGGTTGCCATATCCTTCTCCAGAAGACCTTCCTGGCCCAGGGATCGAATCTGCGTCTCCTGCATTGGCAGGCAGATTCTTTATCACTGAGCCATAATATTTTCTATTATGGCTCAGCTATTTTAGAAAACACTTTGAAAATATAAATGCCATAAAAATGTGTTATTTAAAAAAATTATATAAATTACATTGAATTAGGATTATAAACCTTACGCTTACTACAACCTCACAAATTTGGTTACATTTTTCACACAAAGTTCCTAATGTTCAATAGCCTCTGGATTTTTTTTTTTTTTTTCCACCTCACATGATCCCAGCTGAAAACTAGCAACCTGGCTAGCAACCCATCGTGATAACTTGGTTGGAGAGGCCGTCGAGCAAATCTGCCATTAAGTACTTAAGCATGTTGCTGATTACAGAGTGGTTCCATCTATTTCTTGCTTGTCCCATGTGTCAGCCTTAAGAGGCACATAGGAAAGTATTAATCTTCCTATCATAGAGATGAGAAATCAACATCTTAGAATAATGAGGTGATTTGTTCACAGTCATGGAGCTGGTCTATGGCAGACCTGAGCTAGTACCAAGGTTTTCTCACTCTTGGTTGTGTACTTCTTTCACCCTATCAAATTGTTATCATCTTTACAACAACCATCATTGCCTCCACCAACACCAACACCAACACCATCATCATCGTTATCACCACGTATCTTTTTCTGACTACAGTAACTTCTCCAAGACCAGCAGATCTTGATATATATTACATCTTTCTCACAGTACAATTACCTCCAACTTTGTTATTGCTTGCGTGGCAAATTTAGCTAGAAGGCAGCGGGAAAGATGACCACACCTAATTATATTTTAGGGACCCCATCCTACCATTAACTGCTCGACAGAGGTCAACAGTAGAGTTCACATTTAATGTGTCCCCAAAACATACTTCCTAAAACATCTGAAGAAATGATTGATGCTTTTTGATCCCAAGTACAACAGTAAAAATTTTGATAGTAGAATTAGCAACTCCAAATAATTGATCTTAAACAACTATAGCCCTGCCTTTGGTGTTTCTTCAAGGAGTTCCACTGCTCACTCACTGCTCACTCCTTGGTCCTATATCTCATAGTCCCTCTACACTTCTGTGCAGCTTCCTGACCACTAAGCTTGCCTAGTTTCTATGGCATACCTTTGAGCTCTCTGCCTATCATTTTACAACTAACTAATTAGGGCTTCCCAGGTAGCGCTAGTGGTAAAAACCTGACTGCCAATTTAGGAGACTTACATAAGAGTCACGGGGTTGATCCCTGAGTGGGGAAGATCCCCTGGAGGAGGGCATGGCAACCCACTCCAGTATTCTTGCCTGGAGAATCCCCGTGGACAGAGGAGCCTCGCGGGCTACAGTCCATAGGGTCGCGCAGAGTCAGACGTGACTGAAGTGACTTAGCATGCATGCATGCAGTTAGTACTCATGGAAAAGGGTAGAATAAAAGGTTTCCCCACCCAAATCAGGGCCTCTACTTTCCTCCTCAAATCAGGATTACTTTTAAAGGACAGAACCCTTTCACTTTTATCATTTCCCCCATTAGTGACTCCACTGACAGGGAGATGTACAGGGGTAGAAAGACGCTTGTGTATCCTTAATACCAGCATTATCTGCTGAAAGATAGCCTGAATCCATACAGTAGATTCAAGTGGGGAGGAGGAGACTGGGTAAAGATGGCCAAAAGACACAAACTTCCAGTTATACGATAAATATGCTCTAGGGATGTATAGCATGTTTGAAAGTTGCTAAGAGAGAAGATCTTAANATAGGTACAGCTATTAGTCATTTCAACAGGTTACACTTGAGAATATCAAAACTAGTTTTGAATCTTCTCTTTCAATGCTGTTCTCTGAAATGACCTGCAGCTTCTGTGTAAGGTGGCTGGGTAGTAGACTATATCTGACAGTGTTTAGTCATTGTCATAGCAAAAAGAATCTTTTAGTGAAATAATTGTATCAGAACTGGATGCAAGTTTATATTTTTTTCTTGTTTATTGATATCACAAAGTACTTGGCTATTAAATAATTCTCAGTACAGTTTTATAAGGATAATGTTGATAACATTAGGGCACACTCTCAGAGGTGGCCCTCTATTTCAATCTTTTATCAAATGTGAAAGTATATCATTCACAGAGTTATCATTTATAGACTACTGGTGGTTGTACATGACTATGAAAAAACCAGTGACTTCTATTCCTGGTTTGTCTACTTGAATGTCCTTGGGAAAGTCATTTATATTTTTGAACCTCATTTCCATCTCATGAAAGAATTATAGTCATTCAAAAATTTCCTCTCTTCCAAGCATTTCTAGGGGTTCCCAGGGGGAATCTTATTTGCTTGTGAATCATTCTGCAACACAGTTTACTTTGTATGCTCTTTTGGTGAATACTAAAGCTGGATGTCTGACGCTACTGTTGGCCTTCTCAAAGCTTCTATCCCTGTTGCTAATATTTTTGTCCACCCAGAGCCCATGTTTCACCCTAGGTCAAGGTTCTCTATTTGTCATAATGTAATAGTTTGTGTGAATTGTGGTGGCCCAAGGATGAAAGAGCAGATAAAACCAAGAAGGGTCTTGGAATGCAGGAATGGAGAAGCCAGACCCTTGTTGTCCGTCCCTCCTCCATGTTGTAACTGTTAATGGAACAGTATAACCTGTCTCTCCTCCTACCCCATAGGGAGAAGGTATTTGCCCTACTCTTCCTCCACCCAGTATACATGCCTCATCCAATCAGCAAATGATCCACAAGACCCCTATCCCGCTCCTTGTACCCTGGGTCTAAAAGTGGACTAAAGACCCCTGTTCAGTGTCGGTTCTCCCTTGAGCTGGCCCCTGTTCTAACAGCGTCTCCCACTCTAATAAGCTTTATTTCCCTCTCATTCTGTCTCATGTCTGGAAATTCTTTTCCAGCCTGAATCCAGACCACGACATGAATGGTTCCCCTAGAGCTGTGAAATGCATAACCATGCATGCGTGTGTGACAAAGCCCTAGTTAAGCTTAACCTAATATTTTGCTAAACATGCCCAGACATGTGTGCATCTTCAGTTGGACAGCCGAAATAATGAATATCTTCTATATGTACAAACATACATTGTTGTTACTATTATAAATATTAATTAGTGATAGTTTGGAATGACCTTTATCAAGGAACATAGTTCCTCCTGGTTGAGGAGAAATCCTTCATTATATGTGGCTTAAGTGGATTCTGTCACATGCCTTACATGGTAGGTAGCTAAGAGACCTTTCATTGGCCCTTAATAACCTTGTAATCTATGATTGTAGAATTACATGTGAATCTATATGTTTAACCCAAGAAGGATGTGGACCTAAAAAGCCATCTCTACAAAAACAGCACTGCCGTTCCATTTTAAGTTTTTTGACACTGAGAAAGTTTAAGTTCAATGACAAAAGTTAGAAGAGAGCAAAAGAAGAAGCATAATAATTTTTAAAGGCTTTACATATATGTGTATAATCATATACACATATACAAAGATTAACCCTAGAGTCTGTTCTAAAGAACTGAAATTATTGCTGCTTTTAAAATTAAGAACAAAAAACCCCCCACAAATGTGAAAACTTTAAAATTAAATTCCAACATTTTCAAGCAAATGCTGCCTGGGAGATCACACAAAACATCCAAAGCCTAAATTGAATGTATGTTGGCAAGAGCATCTTAACATCTCTCTAAATAACTAGCTAATACAGTCAGTATTTTGCACCTCATCGAGGCCTGGCACTTATTTGCAAAATGTTCCAGTCAATTGTCAACTAAAAAGAATGTAGAGTTTTAATCCTTTGGGGAGAGTTGAGGGGGCTGGGAAGGAGGAGGAAAGCAGGAAAAAGGTTTCTCTTCTCCCAAAGAACATTGCATTGCAAAGATTAGAATTCTCCAGGGGCTGCCAAGACTGCTGTCAGGTGTAATCTAGTCCTTCAGCAGTTCTTAGGAGAAAGGCAGAATCAACAAAGAAACAAAAAATGAAGCCTTTCAAAAAAGAAATATAGAAGCATGCATCTGTAAGATCCTATCAACTGAAAAACGAAAAGTGTGTTAGTTGCTCGGTCCTATCTGACTCTTTGCGACCCCATAGACTGTAGTCCACCAGGCTCCTCTGCATAGCATTCTCCAGGCAAGAATACTAGAGTGGGTTGCCGTTCGCTTCTCCTGGGGACCCTCCCAACCCAGGGACTGAACCTGGGTCTCCTGCATTGCAGGCAGATTCTTTTACCGTCTGAGCCAGCAGGGAAGTCCAAGCTCCTATCATTTGCTGTAATTAAGCATTTAACTATCCTATTGAAGANCTGACTCTTTGCGACCCCATAGACTGTAGTCCACCAGGCTCCTCTGTGCATAGCATTCTCCAGGCAAGAATACTAGAGTGAGTTGCCGTTCGCTTCTCCTGGGGACCCTCTCAACCCAGGGACTGAACCTGGGTCTCCTGCATTGCAGGCAGATTCTTTTACCATCTGAGCCAGCAGGGAAGTCCAAGCTCCTATCATTTGCTGTAATTAAGCATTTAACTATCCTATTGAAGAAAATCTTACAGAAAGTCAAATACAAAATGTGTAAAATACTGTAAACTGTTTTTTTTTCTTTTTGTTATTCTTTTTCCAGGCCTCTATTTATCTAACCAGAACAAAAGTTCATCAGTCATTCAGGCTTTCACTTAATGGTCTATTTATTTAAGAACAAGACAAGTGATCACAAAACATATTAGCTGCACAGCTTAGCAGTCAAGGAATATATCATCTGTAGAGGGGAAGAGACAATACTGAAATTGTTATAATACAGGGCTTCCCCAGTGGCTCAGCAATAATTCTTGTGCCATTGCAGGAGCCATGAGAGATGGAGGTTTGATCCCTGGGTCAGGAAGATCCCCTGGAGAAGGAAATGGCAACCCACTCCGGTATTCTTGCCTGGCAAATCTCATGGAGAGAGGAGCCTACAAGGCTACATGGGGTCACAAGAGTCAGACACAACTGAGTAACTAAACAACAGAGAAAAAGAGCATCATGAAAGATGAGCAAGGGTCTGTAAGCATCCAGAAGAAGGATACATTGGTGGAGGTTGGGATCTCATTTTTTGAACCCACCTACATTACAGGTGTTATTCTTAGTGTTTTACACATTAAACCCTTTAATAACCCTATATGTATAGGTATTTCCCCATTTTGTAGATGAAGAAATTGAGTTACAGGTTAATGCATTTGATTAGGTCCCCACAGTAGATGATAGGACTGATATTAAAACCCTCAGGTACTTCTGACTCTGATTTCTGGCAAGAAGGCTTCAGGAAATACTTTACAGGGATAGGGACATCTGCACAGATTCTTGAGGTTTATGTGGATTTGAATAGTAGGAGCTGTGAGAAATCCTTATTTCTTGAAGAAGAAATGGTATGGGTCTAGGAGTTAAAAGTTTGGTTAGCACACAGGGTAGGATGAGAATTTCGGTATCAATTGAGTTGCTATCAGTAGCTAGTTTGTAAGTTGAAAGCTTGGTAAAAGTGGTGAAATGATTAGAAAAAACAACACATGTAGCCTTTTTAACATAAAATGTACAGGCATACATTTATTTGCCAATCTTTTCCTGAAGAGCAGATCATTTTCTTGGAGTAGGAGTCTGCTGATTGTAGATTTTGCCCAAAACACACCATTTTATTCTTGAATTGATATAAACCAATTTGGTCTATTTAACATGGAGCAAAACTGGAAGACACTTGACAGCAATCTGAATGTGGTATCTTTCTATATTTTTATTATTTATTTTCTCAGTCTATTATAGCTGTATCAGTCAGTTCAGTTCAGTCGCTCAGTCATGTTCGACTCTTTGCGACCCCATGGATAGCTGTATCACCCATTTTTAACTTGACTTCATTCTTTTATTGGCTTGGTGTTTTTTAATCAAGCATATAACTCATTTTTCACAGAAACAATTTAATTCCTGTACTCATAGTTTTTCATTATTTGTGTTTAATTAAATCCCGTAATTGCAAGAACAAGCAATACTGGCCTAAATAGGTTTGGACAAGCATATAGCTAATTGGTGGGAGAAGGGCACAGATGTACTGTATTACTTGCTAGCCCGGAGTGTTTAATCATCAGTGTTTCACAGAGGGCAGATTTTACAGGGAATGGAGACTATTGATCTGATGAGTCAATTAAATGGAAATGTTTTAAGAGAACGACTGTTGCAGTAGAAAAGTAGGAGATAACATCTACCAGGGTAGATCTTCTAGGGCTTTGAATGCCAGATAAGTAGTTTAGTCATCATTGATTAGCCATTGTTGTCCATCTCCACGATGTTGGGATTGCTGTGCTCAGAGCCATGGACAGGGAAGATTAATTTAGATACTGCCTAGAGAGATTTGGTAGAGAAAATTGTGAGAGGAAATAGTACAGTGGGAAGTGTGAAGGGAGAAAAGGGGATGGATGTGAAAGATTGTGGGTGTAAGATAAGTGGGATGCGACAGTGGATCAGATGTGAGTGTGGTATTCAGTGTGCTTTTCTCATTAAAATGAGTACATAGGGATTTGCCACCCTGAGTGACACAGAACTCAGGGGACTTCACTGGTGCTTCTGACTTTCTGTCCCATTTAGATTCAGTTGTGCACACCATCCAAGTGGTTGCAGTGGTATCTATTGCAGCAACCCTTTACCCATCACTGTGTTTACAACCTCTCCTGTATTTAGCATCATTGTCTATTATTTTCTGGTTGTTACAGTATATAACCTATTGTGTTTAAAACTAAGATGCACTTTATATTTTTGCATTTCTAAAACTAGAATGCCTCTTAAAATGTCAATGCATCTTGACATACATGATAACATGTCAAAATTTAATGAGGTGCCTGTTTTTCCTTTCTTAGCAGTTCAGAAAATGGCTGTGTTTTATAACCAATAACATTTCATCTGCTCAACCAGGTTACAAATTCCAGGGATGATTCTCTGGCTCCTTTCCTTCTGCCTTCTTTATAATGCCTTGCACAGTGCCAGGTATGGAGTAGACCTTTAGTAAATGCTTGTTAACTTGTTGTTAACTCAAATTAGAATCATGGTAAGTAGGTTCATAAATAAGGCATGGTATAAGGACTTAGAAGCTATGGTATTCTGAACTTAAAGAAGACTTCCAAAATCTGTTAAGGAAACTAATAAATGTTCACGGAAATCAAGGTGTGAGCAAGAATTAACTCGGTTGGATGTATATTAAAATTTTTTCTATTGTTAGCTCTCATGATACCAAAGGAATTTTTGAAAGGGGTTATTTAATTTTCCTTCTGTTTGTATTCTTATATATAAATATATCAATTATTGGATGAGAAAAAGTGAAGAGACAAGGAAACATTCAGATAATAAAACCATCTAGACTCTACAAAATAAAAGTGAAGTTGACTGTTTCAAAGGCTGTCTTAATCAAAAAGCCTGAAAGAAAAGGAGCCACGTCTGAGAATACAGATATTAAAAGTCATAGTGGCATTTGAACAAAGGCAACAGGCTGGTTAAGTAGCATTTTAAGGAAGATGGTCAAAATAAGCTTGGATTATCTAGTAATTTCTTCAGCTTTTCAATCAGAATATAGAAATTATTTTCCTTGGAAAAGGTACTGGGTGATAGAAATAGACTTAAATTGTTTGTTAATATAGAGAATATGCTAGTGGAGGTGACAGAATTCAAGGTGAGCTATTTCAAATCCTGGAAGATGATGCTGTGAAAGTGCTGCACTCAGCATGCTAGCAAATTTGGAAAACTCAGCAGTGGCCACAGGACTGGAAAAGGTCAGTTTTCATTCCAACCCCAAAGAAAGGCAATGCCAAAGAATGCTCAAACTACTGCACAATTGCACTCATCTTACACGCTAATAAAGTAATGCTTCAAATTCTCCAAGTCAGGCTTCAGCAATATGTGAACCATGAACTTCCAGATGTTCAAGCTGGTTTTAGAAAAGGCAGAGGAACCAGAGATCAAATTCTCAACATCTGCTGGATCATGGAAAATCACGAGAGATCCAGAAAAACAGCTATTTCTGCTTTATTGACTATGCCAAAGCCTTTGTGTGGATCACAATAAACTGTGGGAAATTGTTGTTCCATTCAGAGCACCTGACCTGCCTCTTGAGAAACCTATATGCAGGTCAGGAAGCAACAGTCTGAACTGGAATGGAACAACAGACTGGTTCCAGATAGGAAAAGGAGTACGTCAAGGCTGCATATTGTCACTCTGTTTATTTAACTTACATGCAGAGTACATCATGAGAAATGCTGGGCTGGAAGCACAAGCTGAAGTCAAGATTGCCAGGAGAAATATCAGTAATCTCAGATATGCAGATGACACCATCCTTATGGCAGAAAGTGAAGAAGAACTAAAGAGCCTCTTGATGTAAGTGAAAGAGGAGAGTGAAAAAGTTGGCTTAAAGCTCAACATTCAGTAAAGGAAGATCATGGCATCTGGTCCCATCACTTCATGGGAAATAGATGGGGAAACAGTGGAAACAGTGTCAGACTTTATTTTTTTGGGCTCCAAAATCACTGCAGATGGTGACAGCAGCCATGAAATTAAAAGACGCTTACCCCTTGGTAGGAAAGTTATGACCAACCTAGATAGCATATTCAAAAGCAGAGACATTACTTTACCAACAAAGGTCCGTCTAGTCAAGGCTATGGTTTTTCCAGTAGTCATGAATGGATGTGAGAGTTGGACTATAAAGAAAGCTGAGCACCGAAGAATTGATGCTTTTGAACTGTGGTGTTGGAGAAGACTCTTGAGAGTCTCCCTTGGACTGGATGGATCCAACCAGTCCATCCTAAAGGAAATCAGTCCTGGGTGTTCATTGGAAAGACTGATATTGAAGCTGAAACTCCAGTACTTTGACCACCTGATGCAAAGAGCTGACTCATTGGAAAAGACCCTGATGGTGGGAAAGATTAAGGGCAGGAGGAGAAGGGGAGGACAGAGGATGAGATGGCTGGATGGCATCACTGACTCGATGGACATGGGTTTGGGTAAACTCCGGGAGTTGGTGATGGACAGGGAGGCCTGGCGTGCTGCGATTCATGGAGTCACAAAGAATCGGACACGACTGAGTGACTGAACTGAACTAAGCTGAAGTGATAGAGAATAAGTTTTGAGTGGAAAGATATTTGCATTATCTATAAATGGAAGGTACAAAATAAGGATTCAACACACTGTGTCTAGGTGGGAATAGGTTTTTGGAGTCTGAGGACAAAAATTAAGAGATTACAATGAATGTAGCTTGATGCTTCCCCTAATATCACAGAACCTATACCATACTGAAAAAACAACCTTCCTAGAAAGATCCATCCCTTGTTCAGGGAGTGAACACACCTTTCCCTGTGAGTACAGTGTATACCAGCCCCATTAGGAAAATAATAGTAAAAACAAAATTGTAAAAAGAAAATCGTGAATAAGAAAATATCTGGTGAGGCCAGTGTGGTATTGATTTAATAATGATTAAAAAAAAAGAAGAAATGCTTTTTATTATTTATCCTGACAGCTTCACTTTGAATTGACTTTTCTAGGATTATTAAAGATTAAATAACACTAAGAAATTAAAACATTGCCAATTCTTGGATCTTCCCTGGTGGTCCAGTGGCTGAGACTCTTGAGCTTCCAAGGCAGGTGGTCCAGGTTGAATCACTGATTAGGAAACTAGATCCCACATGCTGCAACTGAGAGTTTGCATGCCACGACTAAAGATCCTCAGTGCTGCAACTAAGATCTGGTGAGCCAGATACATGAATATTAAAAAATACAGTCCCAATTCTTGATTATGTGTTAGAAGAGATGTCTTATTGGAATATAATTAATAACAAATTTTGACTTCCATTATATCTTGAAATTGGAGAAGGAAATGGCNCACGACTAAAGATCCTCAGTGCTGCAACTAAGATCTGGTGAGCCAGATACATGAATATTAAAAAATACAGTCCCAATTCTTGATTATGTGTTAGAAGAGATGTCTTATTGGAATATAATTAATAACAAATTTTGACTTCCATTATATCTTGAAATTGGAGAAGGAAATGGCAACCCACTCCAGTATTCTTGCATGGAGAATCCTATGGATAGAGGAGCCTGGTGGGCTACAGTCCATGGGGTTGCAAAGAGTCAGACACGACTGAGTGACTAAACTACCACATATACTGAAATGTTCCCCAAGCTTTTTTGCACAGTGGAATTACCTGGGGATCTTTAAAAAAAAAATACTGTGCTTGGCTTGCACCCCTAGACATTCAGATTTCATTGGCTTGGATTATGACCTGAGCAGCAGGTTTTTCAAAAACTGTAGACCATTCTAATGTGCAGCAATGTTTAGGAATCACTGTATTATCATGAAAACATGTTCTGCCTACTTTTTTGTTTTGTTGATGTAACAACTCCTGCTATTCACTGTGTAGACTGAGAAACCTTTTGGGAATGAAACACATGCCCTTTCAAGAAAGGGTAATTTGTAGAGAGGGGCACTTTCACCTGAGAGAGTGATAATGCAGGGACAAAAGTAGAATACTCTGAGCATGGAAGGTTATGGGAAAGAGTTAAAGCGTCTTGATACATAATGAAGAAAAGGGATATTTCTTCCTTTCCCCTGAGCTTAGGCTTTCATGAAGCCTTGTTAATTTGTTTATATTAATCTTCTATAGAATATATATCCATATTCAAATATCAGTTTGAAATATATTAAAAAATAAGTTTTGATATTCACTATTCTGAATTATTTAAGCCTTGGGGAATAATCAGAGGTCTATTTTCTGAAAGGGAAAAGCACTACAGATTGTTGATCATGGCAATCACTACTCTAGGTAGATACATATTATATCCCTGTTGTCTTTAACTTCGATGATTCCCCGAACTAAAACTTGTTGTTAATACCAGCCTTCATAATGGCCCTGACTATTCTTTGGCTAGTTCCGTGATAAAAAAGAGCAAGACAGTAATTTCAAGATGTATTTCCTCCATGACTCTGCTTTTGTGACTTTATTGATCCTGACATTATCTGAACTCTTTCCCCCCTAGTTTTGGGATATCAGATGAGAAGGAGTTATTTTGCTATCTCTTGAAGAATAACATCGATGAACTATTTTTGTCCAATGCAGCATAAATTGTTTTTGTCCACAGTGGATTCCACCCAGAGAAGGCAGACTCTGATTACTGGTTATTAAGCTTTTTTTCCCTGCCATATGTCTGAATGGAAACGTGGCAGATTTTCCTTTGGTTTTCAACAAAGTGTTTTCTCAAACCACAATGAAACGAGTTGATTGAAATGCCATAATAACAGTGGTGGTAGTAGACTGTTGGTACTTCTTGATAAAACAGAGAAATGGGGCTATTTGAAATCAGGGTAACTTTTGGGTGAAAGGAGAAGGCCTTGAAACTAAAGATCAAATTTTCAGTTAGTCTGATCCTAGCTAAATGAAGTGTTTGCTTGATTGGAATCTCTGCAGACAGGATATTAGTTTTCTATCTCCTGAGACATACAAGAATCACCTCAAAATGGAAAAGAAGTGCCAGGGCAGCACTCATGTTGGGTGGTGTTTGTGTTGACTGTACTTATGCAGGAAGAAAATGTCTTCTTTTCCCTGTTCAGTAGCAGTCCCAGTCCATTTGGGGTGATATTTAATGGGGCTGGTCATCAGCCCAGAAATGCATAAAGGAGAATGCATTAGCCACAATTTGTCTTGATAATGCTCTCTTTAGTCGTTCCGTACAAGAGACTGATGTATTGTAAAGAAGATCACCTTGCTAGGAGTGCTGATCACAATGGTCTTATTAGACTTTCTGAAGCACTGAAGTGGACTTTTTTGATAGTGATGTGATGTAATTGTTTTATTCTCAAGTCTGAAGCCAAAAGAGTTACCTAAAATTAATGAGGGACTTTTGATAAGATAATACTAAAATCAAAGTCTTAGAGTCTTGGGGATCATACAAACAGACAAAAATTATAATATGTTATTTGACCAAGTGCCTGAAATTATGGACGAAGGTCATTGTTTTTACCTCAGTAAACTGGATTAGCTGTATTTCTTTTGGAGAAGGCAATGGCACCCCACTCCAGTACTCTTGCCTGGAAAATCCTATGGATGGAGGAGCCTGGAAGGCTTCAGTCCATGGGGTCGCTAAGAGTCGGATACGACTGAGTGACTTCCTTTTCGCTTCTCACTTTCAGGCACTGGAGAAGGAAATGGCAACCCACTCCAGTGTTCTTGCCTGGAGAATCCCAGGGACGGGGGAGCCTGGTGGGCTGCCATCTATGGGGTCACAGAGAGTCTGACACAACTGAAGTGACTTAGCAGCAGCAGCAGTATTCCTTTTTGTTTTTTTCCCCAAAACACTTATTGGCCATTTATATTTTTCTTTTTGAGTGTGGCTAAATATATGTCACATAAAATTTACTACTTTAACCATTTTCTTTTTAAAATTTATTTTATTTATTATTTTTTGGACACACTGCATGGCTTCTGGGATTTTAGTTTCCTGCCTGGGAATTTAAACTGGGCCCTTGGCATTTAGATCCCAGGGTCCTAAACACTGGATGCCAGGGAATTCCCCACTTTAACCATTTTGAATGTTCAGTTCTGTGGTGTTAAGTACCTCACATTACTGTGCAACCATCCCCACCATATATTTCCAGAACACTTTTATCATCCCAAACTGAATCTCTGAGCCCATTAGGTAAGAACTTCCCATCCCCTCTCCCCTCAACCCTGGGAACCACTATTCTAATTTCTGTTTCTATGAATATAACTATTTAAGGTACCTCAGATAAATGGGATCATACAGTACTTGTCCCTTTTTATTTTAAATTCTTTCTAAGCATCAGGTTTCAAAAAGTTGTACCATAATCACCATTTAGACAGGGAAGAGATCAGTTATGCCAACCTACTTGCATGGATAAGGGAGCTGATGACTAGAACGTGAGCCAATTTGCTCTGTTGACTTCTCACCCACAATATTTTATCTGGTTTCAGATATTCCATTAAAATACTATTTGTACCTGTATTAACTTTCATGACATTTGTGCTAGGAAAATCTTTAATGTCTTTTGCCCACTGTTTCTCTACCAGTTCTTACACTTTGTCTAAGTAAATTAACATTGACTATAATGATGTTGAGAGGCTTCCCAGGTGGCACTTGTGGTAAAGAACCCTTCTGCCAGGGTAGGAGACATGAGTCACAGGTTCGATCCTTTGGTTCCATGGCAACCCACTCCAGTATTTTTGCCTGGACAATCCCATGGACAGAGGAGCCTGACGGGCTACAATCCATAGGATCACAAAGAATTGGACACAACTGAAGCAACTTAGAGGATGAGATGGCTGGATGGCATCACGGACTCGATGAACGTGAGTCTGAGTGAACTCCGGGAGATGGTGATGGACAGGGAGGCCTGGTGTGCTGCAATTCATGGGGTCACAAAGAGTCAGACACGACTGAGCGACTGAACTGAACTGAACTGAACTGAACTGAAGCAACTTAGCCACACACATGCATGCATAATAATGTTGAAGATAACTAATATTTATGTGTTCTTGCAATAATTTGACTAGCATAATGCTGTGTTATATATATATATTGATCTCACTTAGTGTACATAACATTTTATAAGGTAGGTACTCCAGTTGTCCCCATTTACAGGTGAAACTGAAGCATGAAAGGTGAGGTTTCCCCCACTAGGTTGTATGACTAGTAAGTGATAGAGCCAGGAGACTGAGTAACAAAATTTATCCACTTGATATTTAATAAATAAGAATCATTTGTTAGAATGAACTAGATTTTCATAGTCTATTAAAATTAAGGGAAAAAATTAAAGAAACCTTACATGAAATTTATTTACTTTTATCAATTATTTTGTTTTCATTGGTAATTCTGTTCCTTAATATGTAAACTGATTACCCATTTAACATGATCAAGGATAATAGTAAATTGGTTAAATAACAGAGTTTGCAGTAACATTCTCATGTATAAAATACTTTTAAAAAGAACTATATTTGATTCCCATCTGCATTTATTTATCTGTCAATATTATTACACGTGTATACATTAGGCATTAAGGAAATTAGTGACAACGATATCTGTGAGAGACTAATAGCACTAAGTTAACCACCAGTCTGGGTAAAGCAGACTCTGATGATGCTTTTAACCTACAAGATTTAGAATTTTGCATACCAAGTGCACATCCTCAGACAGATCTGATTTACAATGTTGTATTAGTTTCAGGTGTACAGCAGAGTGATTCAGTTATACATATAAATATATCCATTCTTTTTCATATTCTTTTCCCATATAGGTTATTACAGAATACTGAATAGAATTCCCTGTGCTATACAGTAGGGCCTTGTTGATTATCTATTATATATACATTAGTGTGTATATATTAGTTCCAAACCCCTAATTTACAACACCCCCTCCGCCCCCGACCACCTTTCCCCTTTGGTAACCATAAATTTGTTTCTGAAGACTGTGAGTCTATTCCTGTTTGTAAATAAGTTCATTTATATCATTTTGTTAGGTTTCACATGTAAGTGATGCCATGTTTGTCCTTCTCTATCTGACTTACTTAGTATGGTAATCTCTGAGTCTATCCATGTTGCTGTAGATAGTATTATTTCATTCTTTTATGGCTGAGTAATATTCCATTGTATATATGTACCACATCTTCTGTATCCATTTTTCTGTCAATGGGCATTTAGGTTGCTTCTATGTGCTGCTATTGTAAGTAGTACTGCTGTGAACATTGGGGTGCATGCCTATTTCTGAATAATAGTTTTCTCTGGATATATGCCCAGGATTGGGATTGCTGAATCATATGGTAGTTCTGTTTTTAATTTTCCTAAGAAACCTCCATGATTTTCTATCTACTTGATTTTAGTTCTGCTCTTGATTCGCTCTCAGTAGAAGCCAAGTCTTCCTTTTGTGTCTCAGTCTTATGGTTCTCTCAATCCCATCCTACAGTGATAATAGGATGGGTCGGCTGAATGCTTGGCCAGTCAGGAGAGTGTAACTTAACAATTCTCAGCCACGAGGTTGGCAGAGGAGGCTGTGGGTTATTTAGTGACTGTCAATATCTTTCTGATAAGGAGTCAAATCTTCCATATTAAAGTGATCAGTAATTAGAATTCCACTAGTCACTTCTCTGATAGCTCAGCTCCGTATACAGAATCTCCAAATACTCATTATAGATGCACCCTTTGTAACAGGCAGTTGGAGTGGATCCTGCTGCAGACAACAATGATATGTGAATTTGGATGAACAGTCTTTTAATCTCTGATGTTGGGCAGTATTTTTTCCTTACTCTAAAATTTGAATTAGAACTGGATCAGTCCAGGGCCAAAGGGGAGACATGATATTCATGCCTAGGTTCTCCAGAAATTAGCCTGATGCCTGAAACAGCTCATCATTGGACAGAACTTTCAGAATCTCAATTTCTATGCTTACTTTCATCTTATTACTCATTTTTATGACACAAGGCTTTACTCCCATGCATGCCTCCATTTGCTACTTCACAATTTCTTTCTTTAAAATATTGTTGCCCAATGATTATATTCCCCACTAAGTGATCATAATTTTAATATAATGTATATATTGTTTGTAATGTGTCATTTTCCTTTATATTGTTACATTGTAAACATGCTGTGTTAAAATATGTTAAATTGGTTTAAACAAGTTTCCTTTTAGATGCCTCTAATTTAGCTCAGATTGGTCTAAATCCATGAAGAACCATATATTAAACACTCTTGGTTAGCTTCTATGAAAAGAAACTTAATTTATGATGTTTATTATTATACATTATACAGTTTCTTTATTTTTCACTCAGTTCATCATGCTGTGAAAATTCATGAATATTTAACTATTAAATGAAATGCAAAATTTTCATTATCATTTTATTGAAAACTTGACATCTTAAAATACCATACATACCATTAGTATTCTAATGCATTGTCACCTTATTGAAAAATGCTGCTAAAAAACAATACAGCCATTCAGAAAAAAAAATTTTTGTCCGCCCAAGGCTATTAACTATAGTTCTACACATACATTAGTGACAAATAAGTGAAGCAGCCAATGCTCACAAAAGATGTCACTAAAATGCTAGGAAACAACTGTAACCATAGAAACCATCTCACACTGCAATCTGAACATCTTTTGTCAGTGTGTGACTAGAAATGAGATGCTTAAAATCATTAGACTATCAAAAAAATCTGAACATCTCTTCATTGAAATTTACATATTTAAATATTTTGAAACCTGCAAAAACTTCAACATGATACTTCTATAAAATATTGTTTCAGCTCCTAGCCCTCAACTATCAGTTTAGATATAACAACAAAAATTATACATGAAGACTTACAATTTTTCCCCCTCTATCTTTAGGCTACATGTATTGTCTAAGGAGCCTAAACAAACACCCTGGAGAACAGAGGTTAGCTCCGAGGGCTGTCTACCTTCCTGCTCTAAATCTTCACAATGGTGCCATTCTTCACCTTTCCTTTCTCTTTTGAACAATCACTGGCTTAAATTGTACCTGTTCCAGCAAGACAGGTTTGCAGGTTTCATAAGCCTTCATGACAGTAAGTATAAAATTGTCTTAGATAATGAGATATTTAAATAAAGGATTTGACAAACCAGTGTAGGAGAGCGTGAGTTTGGATGAATGTGAAGCAGCCTTTGCAACTTTGGATATGGAACTGACTTTTTTCCCCTGTCTTCATCTTCTCAGAAACTCCTGAAAGGTCTGGTTATTTAGCTGAATACTCTGCATTTAAGGGGCAGTAGAAGCCATTTTCCTTGAAACCGCCATTTGAAACTAAAGGTTAAGAAGCTCCTTGAGCAGCCTAGATTACTGAGACGTTACTATTTCTAAATTACTCTTCCTACTCCCTTCAGTCCTCAGTCTCAAAACATTTATGAAAGCCCCCAAAGTGTGCTAGGCGCTGTTGTAGGCACGTGAGACACATCAGTGAACAAAGTAATATTCATTGCCTCATGGAGCTTACCTTTTGGCAGGAAGAGACAGATAAGAAATAGAACAGAACGAATAAATCAGATGTCTGTAATATGGTATTTTTGAGCACCTGTCAGGTACCAGGCACTGTTATAGGCCTTTGAGATCTAGCACTGGGGAAGATAAGCACGGCCCTTGCTCTCCATGAGCTTTCATTCTGGAGGAATCTGAAGGAAGTATTTTGTATCCATGAATGCATAGATAGGGTGCTTAATCTTTGTTGCTTTAGCATTGGGATCATCATCATGGTGGCCACTCCAGTCATCCATACTATAGAGAGTTAAGAGGATATACATCAGAAAGTTGTATGGAATAATTCTCAGTGGTTGACTAGGTATCTAAAATATAGTGCTCAGTTGTCTGTTCCTTTCATCTCATTATACTTACTTTTTCTGATTTCCAAATGCTCTTCTCCATAGAAAATTAAAACCTTTTTCTTCATGAATAATTAGTTTCTATTTTCCCACTGCCAAGTAACGATATGTAATCTTTTTTTTCATAAATGTTTATAAATCAAGCTTACCAGAGATTTAATAATAAATATGTAATATGTTAAATATATATTGATATGCATATATATTAATACCCACATTTGTTTTGAATACTTAGTATTCAAAAATGTCATCGACATTCTCAAACTTAAGCCTTAAAAGAGCTTGTTAAGGTAGATATTTCCAGGGGAGAAAAACTAAGAATTAGGATACTACCATCGTCCCTCGGGTTCCAGGACTCCCCTCAGATACCAAAATCCACAGATGCTCAAGCCTCTTGTATAAAATGTGAAGGACTCTCAGCTTCAACCAACTGGGGCAGCTATGGAATCCTTGGATATGGAGGGTTGACCACATAGTAATAGGTCAAATGATACATAACTAGTGACTGGTATTGCTGGACTTGAACATGAGCTTGTCAGACTTAGAAGTCTGTGATGTAACTATCATTTTTGAGTCAGAGAGAGAGATTGAGGGAGATGGCTTGCACTTTGTCATAGTGGTCCTAGAACTTCTTCTGCCCTCCTGTGGGTGGCTTCCTTCTACACACTGCATCACAGTGAGTTAGGGAGCAGATCAAAACACAGGAGTTTTTCCTGATTGCTTGATAATGACCTTCTATACACAAATGTTGTGTGTGTGTGTGTGTGTGTTAGTTACTCAGTGATTTCTGACTCTTTGTGAGCCCATGGACTGTAGCTTGCCAGGCTCCTCTGTCCATGGAATTCTCCAGGCAAGAATACTGGAGCGGGTGCCATTCCCTTCTCAGGAGACCTTCCCAACCCTGGGATCAAACCCAGTTCTTCCACACTGCAGGCAGATTCTTTACTGTCTGAGCCACAAGAGAAGCCCATCTTTAAGTGGTAAAGGACATTGAGGATAACTAATTCTCCTTCATTTTATGACCAAATAGGAATTTCTGAGGTGACATGAATTGCCTGATCACCTCATTAGCTAGTCAGCAGAGCCAGGCCTGAATGTAGGAATTCTGTATCCGACGCATGTGTATACACAAAAATGCAGATAGCCGGCACAAATGCTCACATAGGATGTGAGCTCTCTGTATATACTGAGACTTCTCAGTGTGCTTAGATTCCTGCTTAAATTTTACTTCTGTAATAACAACCTTGTTTTTTCATATGTTTTATTTAAGCTGCCAAGTGTAATGTCACAAGCAACCTTGATTCATGGGAGGGCACTGGGGGCGGAATAGAGAAATGACTCTGAGTCTCACTCATCAAGCCTGTCTCTCCCCACTCTCTTAGTCCCTCCCACAGAACTCACACTGTTGTTACACTCTGTACCATTCCAGTCCCTCTGTTGAGAAACAGGACTGTGCAGATTTACCTGACAGTATGAATTCATTAGTGTTTTAGAATCTGTGTATTGTAAATATATTCTGTATGTTCATATATAATGCATACTTACAGTAAGAAGGCCCACACATGCGTCTCCTCTTTCCTTAAAAGTATTGTATAAGTATGGTACTAAAGAGTTACTATACCTTTTGAGATAGAAGACAATGCTACTGAGTTTTTAAAAAGATCTTTAATGATAAATGAGCAAATTAATAAAAATTAACTTAAAATGGAACAACAGTTTACTCTTTTCCATGTGAAGAACAATTGTATTCCTCAATCACCAGAGTGATACAGAATCTAAAAGTATAAGTGGTTTCTGTCCACACTGCAATCTAATATTCAGCTGTTTGCTTTTCTTGCAGCACCCTGCTGCCCACCCACCTCTAACTGAGGGCAGGAAGCATGATTAATCATTAGTTTCCTCATTGTTGAACTGGTTTCTCCTCTGAGCCCTGTCCCCCCAGGGCATGGGGAAACCTGCTTTGGCAGACCACCCAGGTCTCCATAGCAAAGTGGTCAGTCTGAATGCAGGTGATTGATCTCCTGCTCAGGTTTCTATTGAGACCCTTTGACTCAGCCTTGATGGGTACTTCAGAGCATTAACTCTTTCCCTCTCAAGCATTTCCAGGCTCTAAAGTTTTTGAATGTTCCAGGAGAACTATTGCTACTGAGTCCAGAATTTCTGGTTCTGATGAGAGAACACCACACCAGAAAAACACAAGGATAGGATCCAAATCAGGGCCAAAATTCCAGCAGGTACCTCTTGGGAAACTGAGAAGCGCTCTGTATTATGGAATTGAATTTATAGCTTTCTTAAGGGGCTTGGGGAAGACTCCTCCGATATCTCAATGGCTCCCTCCATTAGTTTTCCAATGATTGAAAGTTTTCGTTTATAGCTTTATTCCTTTTTACTTTTGCTGCCTGTAAAAATGTAAATACCCTTGGGAGAGTAAGCACATTAAGCATTATGAATAAAGTAAACCTTTGAATGAGAGAGCTGACCAGATTCATTCTGAGTACAGGTTTTGATAGAAGCTGGTGAAAAAGCTGAGCAGAGGGGATGTAGTAAGGGCAGGTGGAGATGCCAAAGACAGAAGAGAAGAAGGAAAGAAGGCTGGATTTTCTGGAAGCACTTAGTAAAGGCTAGGAGAATTTGAGGATTTCAGGAGAAAGAGGAGGATGAGAGAGAAAGAGAACAAGCACCAGTGAAGAGGGAAAGGGAGGAGAGGAAGGAAAGAAAGGGAAGGAATGAATTTATCCGTAGGTGTGGGGTAACTGAGGGCTTGCAATGGAACCTCTACATATCCTGCTGTGTCATGTGAAGCTGTGTCATTGAAATCATGTCCCTTTTGACCTTCAGGTTTGCTTTTCCATAGGAAATATTGAAACAGTACTGCGAGATATACCAAGAGCTATCTCTAAGATGTGGTTCTAATGTCACCCATGAGAACTATTTCAAAAACTCTGGAAACAAAAATGGCCATAGATCTTATTTTCCTCAGTAAGCTCTTAATTTCTCTTTTGTTTCCACTCTGGGAAATTTACATAGCCTAGTCAAGTTGTTATTACTTTGCCAACAAAGGTCCATCTAGTCAAAACTATGGTTTTTCCAGTAGTCACATATGGATGTGAGAGTTGGACTATAAAGAAAGCTGAGCACCGAAGAACTGTTGCTTTTGAACTGTGACGCTGGAGAAGACTCTTGAGAGTCCCTTGGACTGCAAGGAGATCCAAGTGGTCCATCCTAAAGGAAATCAGTCCTGAATATTGTTTGGAAGGACTGATGCTGAAGCTGAAACTCCAATATTTTGGCCACCTGTTAGGAAGAACTGACTCCTTGGAAAGGACTGTGATTCTGGGAAAGATAGAAGGTAGGAGGAGAAGAGAATGACAGAGGATGAGATGGTTGGATGGCATCACCAACTCGAAGGACATGAGTTTGAGTAAGCTCCGGGAGTTGGCGACGGACAGGGAAACCTGGCGTGCTGTAGTCCATAGGGTCGCAAAGAGTCGGACACGACTGAGTGACTGAACTGAACTGAGTCAAGTTGTAGGTCTGAATTACTTATGTAATCGGGATAAATCTGGAGTTTGATTCCTATGCTGCTACACGCACAGTGTGGTTATTAACAAGTCCCACACAAATTGCAGTAGTGCTGATACCTATTAGCCAAGTCCTTTGAATAGCCCTTATGGTATTTAAGGGGAGGATGGTAATCTTGAAAAGAGGATACAGGGAAGATGGAGGGAGAATGGCCAAGGTAAGAATGTCCAGGATCATCTTGGATTATCTCAGTCATTGCTCTTAGAGCTCAGCTCTTTCAGTCACAAACACAGGGGTCTCCCAAGGCACCCATAACCCCAGGCACACTGTACTAGAGACAATCTAGTCAGCACCCCCTGCCAAGGGCCTGCTATACTTGTCTGTCCATTATGTGAGTCTGTCCTCAGTGTTTTTTCCTCAGCTGCCTTTCTTTCAAAATAAAGCTAACCATCTGTTTTCCCAGAAGGGATTCCTGTTTTTCCCACTTTCATCATTTCTGAAGGTGTGTGTGAGGAGATGGAGCTGAGTTTTGTGGGTCAGAAGTGAACTGTCCTAATAAGGGTCATCAAAGAGACTTTTCAGCATCTCTTCTTACTACAGCTTAGGAAAAAACAAATTTCAGCAAACTGCCAGAAGCCAATGTGAGGAATCCCACCTGTGACAAGGTCATGCGGCAGAGATTTGATGGGCAAGGTCTAGTTAGATCTCAGGTTTTCCCCCTGGCATTTACTGAGCATGAACCCCCCCCAAAATAAGAATCTGCCTGCTTTTCCACTCTTTTGACATTCTCTGGCAAAAGTCAACTCAGGGCTTTAGTCTTCTGCATTTGAAAGGGTGTTTCAATCCAAAAACCTCTCTGATGGCTTTCTAGCTTGCCTGCAGGAGTTGTACAGTTGCGCATGTGATTGTTTGAGGCCTCCCAACTGTGGGAGGCACAGGAAGCTTAAAACATCCTAGGAATGTAGGGGCTTCCAAGGAGTCAAAGTCATTAGAATAGGACTGATTAAAGGTTTCATTTGTTGAGCCAATACTTGCTGCCAAATTTTCATATCTTTTATTTGTAAGATATAGTTGGTATATAGAAAAACAGGTAGTAGACCTGGTATTAGCAATATTAGATCTTTGAGTTAAGTCCTTTCTTTGTTATAACCCACTGCACCTTTGTTCTACAGGAATGTCACTTTATTTAGTATTTTGAGGGTGATGCAGAGTAAAGAAAAAACACTTCTAGGGAAAAGGAGTTTTCTGGTTGATAGACTCCCAATACAGGAAGAGAGCCATAAAAATGTTAACAGGCCTCTTGGCCAGAAGACAATGTAACCTACCTGAGACCTTTTGTATACGGGAGGGTATGCAAAAAGAAAGCCTGATCTCAATGAGGGTCAGGACTGCTGCCCCTGCATAACTCTGCATATTCCATTATGTACAACTTGGGGTATATAAGCTGATTTTGAAAAATAAAGTTTTTGGAATCTTGCACTGATGCTGGGCTTCCCCCGTGTCTCCTCTTTACTTTATTTTCAGGCTGAATTCCCATCTGGAGCGTGGAGGCTCTCCATGTCTACTTACTTGTCCCAGCTTCTAAGATCCGTAAGAGAGAGAGAGCTCAGGGCAGGGCATTCTCCGATATTCAAACGGACACTGGTGGCCCAACATAGATGGTGCAAGCTCCTTGTCTGGAACTTTATTGGCTTTCCATGAAACCAAGTTATTCAGCCTCCTTTTCTCCACTAAATTTTCCTACTATACTATAATTTCCTAATCTAATCTTATATTTATAAATAAATAAGTTTTTTCCTTGCCGACTCCGTCTCCCCTTTGAATCACCCTGGATCCACCGGGGCTGGACTCCAGCAGCAAACGATGCTTATCCTTCTACTTTGGGCTTCCCTGGTGGCTTCGGTGGTAAAGAATCCACTTGCAGGAGAATGGGTTTGATCCCTGATCTAGGATGATCCCTTGGAGAAGGAAATGACAACTCACTCCAGCATTTTTGCCTGGAAAATCCCATGGACAGAAGAGCCAGTCCATGGGGTTGCAAAAAGTTGGACACAACAAAGCAACTGAACAACAACAATCCTTCTATTTTAGGTATCTCCATAGGTAATTTTTTCAGAATGACCTTGAAATCCCTCTGGTGACACTTGAGTAGACATCAAATTTGAAGTGCTCCATGAACCAGAGCTTCTCAATTTTAGTGGCTCTTTTTAAGAATGATTGATATTGTTTTTTCAATTGGAGAGATTTGAAGGTTTTTCATTCTAGGGCTAGCAAGTAGACAACAGAGTGATGCTAATTTCCTCTCCCATGTCAAACATCACTAATCAATCATAGAACTCTTTCCTGATAAACCTCTGTTCAACCTTGAAATCCTTCCCAATGTAACAGTCCAGAAAGACACTCCCAATTGATCAGAGTTGATAAACAAGATGAAACCTATTTGTCATCCAGATTCAGGCTAATCTCCTTTCTCTATGAGAGAGAGAGAGAGAGAGAGAAGAAGGGAAGGGAGGGAGAGAGGAAGGAAAGAAGAGTAAGTGCCTTGCCAAGGTCATGTAAGTTTTTTCATATCACTGAGAGGACAATTTGTGCTACATTTTCATTATTTAATGTTAATAGTTTTTTTGCTCCACAGACCTTGCTTTGTAGAATAAAGTCTCCTTAGAAACAATCCAGTGAGATAAGTTGTGTCATTTACACTATGAAGGATCTGAACCCCATCAGAATGAGGATCTCTGCAGCTGTTTAGTTTCTAAACAGTCTCTGTGTCCCTGAGAGCAGAGCTAATAATCCCACAGGCTCACTTACAAGATGAGATGGTGTGACTAGGTTGTAGTTCTTTAATATTTGTGAGTGCCTGAATGCTGAATGGACTCAACTTCAAACTTTCGGCTGTCTCTCTCAACAGAGAGTCTGAAAACAGGTAAAGTGTGTGCACTCATCCTTCAGTTATTTTGGAATTAATGGTCCACTTTAGCTGAGTCTGCATCATGCCACATCAACTCATAGAAAAATGAAAAACTAGGTCAATCACCTGGCTATTTTGATGCCCATGAAAATTGTGTCTATCGATGTGTCTATTGTGAGTGTTAAGCATAAACCTTGGAAAGCCATGATTTTTGTTATGTATAGAAAACAAATATCATTAAGATCTCTGATCCAATAATACATGACATTTAATGAGTACCTTTTAAATACTGGGCTCAATGCTAAGCACTAGCACTTTAGATATATTATCTTATTTAACTTTCATAGCACTATGAAGCAAATAGCATTTTCTTGTTTCAGAAATGAAGAACCAGAAGCACATTTATCTTTTTAATTTAAAACATGGATTATATATTTAATAAATATATTATTCTATACTGTGATGAATGGTAAGCCGAAGGAGTTTTCATCCACTGGATTATAGAAAAAGCAAGAGAGTTCCAGAAAAATATCTACTTCTGCTTTATTGCCTATGTCAAAGTCGTTGACTGTGTAGAGCACAACAAACTGTGGAAAATTCTTCAAGAGATGGGAATACCAGACCATCTGATCTACCTCTTGAGAAGTTTGTATGCAAGTCAAGAAGCAACAGTTAGAACTGGACATGGAACAACAGACCGGTTCCAAATTGGGAAAAGAGTATGTCAAGGCTGTATATTGTCACCCCGCTTATTTAACTTATATGCAGAGTACATCATGAGAGATGCTAGGCTGGATGAAGCACAAGCTAGAATCAAGATTGCTGGGAGGAATATCAATAACCTCAGATATGCAGATGCATATCTTCATTCTTATGGCAGAAAGTGAAGAGGAACTAAAGAGCCTCTCGATGAAAGTGAAAGAGGAGAGTGAAAAAGCTGGTTTAAAACTCAACATTCAAAAAACTAAGGTGGCATCCAGTCCCATCACTCCATGGCAAATAGATGGGGAAACAATGGAAACAGTGAGAGACTTCATTTTTGGGGGCTCCAAAATCACTGCAGATAGTGACTGCAGCCATGAAATTAAAAGACATTTGCTCCCTGGATGAAAAGCTATGACCAACCTAGATAGCATATTGAAAAGCAGAGACATTACTTTGCCAACAAAGGTCCATCTAGTCAAAGCTATGGATTTTCCAGTAGTCATGTATGGATGTGAGAGTTGAACTATAAAGAAAGCTGAGCACTGAAGAATTGATGCTTTTGAACTGTGGTGTTGGAGAAGACTCTTGAGAGTCCCTTGGACTGCAAGGAGATCCAACTAGTCCATCCTAAAGGAGATAAGTCCTGAATATTGATTGGAAGGACTGATGCTGAAGCTGAAACTCCAATACTTTGGCCACCTTTTGGGAAGAACTGACTCACTGGAAAAGACTGTAATGCTGGGAAAGATAGAAGGCAGGAGGAGAAGGGGACAACAGAGGAAGAGATGGTTGGATGGTGTCACCAACTTGATGGACATGACTTTGAACAAGCTCCGGGAGTTGTTTATAGACATTCGGGAAGCTTGGCGTACTGTAGTCCATGGGATTGCAAAGAGTTGGACATGACTGAGTGACTGAACTGAACTGACTGAAGGAGTTTCTATTAGAAAATTGATCAAATAATAGGACCTTAGTACACACTGCATTGCTTTGGTTTCTAAAATTCTTCACAGTAAAGAGTGGATTTAGGAAAACAGCCTGGAGATTGGAATGCTGAAGTCATTCGGGAGAATTGAGACCTTGATGGGATTAGGACTCCTAATCTTAAATCTTTTGTTTACTGTCATCCCGTATGGTTTGAGGCCACAGTAACAGATTTAGACCCTGTTTGCATTCATCCAGTTCCTACTTAGAAGAGCTGTGTCAGCTTGGTGCCACAGAAGAGTCCAGAAAGGAGCAATTTTGCCAAGATCATCCATAAAAACGTCCATGATCCAGGAAAAGTCATATTCATTGCCAACCCTTCAGCACTTTATTACACACGAAATGACTGAAGTAAACAAGGAGGGAAACCCTGCGTGGAAACAAATCAAAAGTAGTCAATTGATAAGTAATTTAAGAGGAGAAACATTGGAAGGAGATATGAAAGTACTATCATTTTGCCTTAGTGGTGATAGAGGAGGTAGTAGGTCACTGGTGGTTGTGCATTTAAGTCTCAAACCACTTTAATATCTGTAGAGAAATTTCCTCACTTACCCCAACCTGTTGCCTCCTTGAGTCAGTAATAAGTTCTGATAGTTGAGGTGCCCTCCAAAGTTTGGAGCTCAGATAAGAGCTGAGCACCTCTCTCTTCCCAGTTATATTCTTTGGACATAGATCTACATGCTAAGTCTCTTTTTTGGTCAGGACATGGAGACAATGCTGTGAGTTGAGACCTGTCTTAGTGTATAAACAAGACCATTATGACATTGAGATTGAGTCCTAAGAAATATTTGGTCAAGAGAATTATGTGGCCAGGGGAAACAATGTTTGGCTAGGGGAAATGGAAAAATATATTTGTTTCCTTTCCATTTTCCTTTTCAGATCAAATTCAGCTCCCTAACAATCTGAGAGATGCATGCCCACAGTATGGTCTCATTCAGAGTTTTGGAACATCTTGGCTTCCAGTTGCCTAGTATGGAAAAGTAAGGATCAAAATAGATCAGCATGATAAAAATATGATGCATGAAAACACAGATGTTGCAAATTCAGCTGCTGATAACTATACTGAGGCAGGTTACCATCCCAAAAGTGAGAGAGGGCTGCTGACACCAGTATGTTCAGAGAATTATACCTCAGTGGCCAGTTTGTCTCAAGTACGATTGTGATTCATTTGCCAAGAGATTTAGCCCTTGGATAATGGAAAGGAACAGACAGGAAGTATAAGTAAGTTACCAAATAAAAATGTTTCAAGTGTTTTTCACTTAGAAAGTAGCTCAGTGATCTATAAATTGACTGAACTTGGCTTGGTTTAACTTTGCCAAATATTGTCATCATCTTTGACTCACTGATGCTATACGAAGCTGCAGTTTTTCCATCATGTTCTTTTGGTGAAGATAAATGCTCATTTTTGGTACTCTTCGCTCAGCTCCTAGCCTTTTTTTCTACTCACTATTTTTCTAAGCATGAAGGTTCAGCCACTGGAGATTTCACTGACAGTTAAGTGCAATCATGGTCTTTGGAGGATGGAAATAATTAAACTAGATTATATTCATATTTCATATCTTTTTATAACTTCATATACTTTAATACACCCACAGCGACAAGTAAAATTGAGTCAAGATTTCCATAAAGAGACATTTCACCTTGTGTCTAATTGAAAATGCAAAATAAGAAGTGAGTTTTAAAGATGAAACCACAGTGGAATGAAGACTCTGGCATATGAATGAGTTTGCTCCTCAGAAAAATTCATAAATGAATGTATTTTTTAATATTATAAAATCTTATTTTTATATTGTTGAGAGGGGGTAAGGGGATGGGTATTTAGTAGCTGTGTGAGCTTGGACAAACATCTCAATGTTCTTGACTTATGTTTTCTTATCTGTGAAACAAGATGGGATAAAATTATTTCAATATCTCCTTTGGTTTTAAAATTCCATGATTTGGTCATAGAAATGATAGAAACATTCTATTTAAGAGTTGAGTGTTCTGGAAGGGAGCAAAGTTTTCAGAAGATGCCCCAACTTTCTTTGTGATGTTCATTATTAATCTTGTTCTGGTATAGTGATTGGATTATTCACATCTATGAGGAACAGAATTGCTCTCCTCTGACAGAGCTTGAGGTTCTTATTCTCTATATCAGTTCCTTAAGCAGCACAGTCCATGACGGGTGGGAGATTTTAGCTTTTTACATCACAAGTTCATGTTTTTCTATGGGCAGCCCTGGTCACCTTAGTGTGTGTTCCTGAGCAGAGAGAGTGAGCCCCAGAGAGTTAGAGAGCTCAGCCGAGAGCAAGGTGGCTCACTAAGAGTCTGTGTGCTGTAAGAGACAGACTTGGACCTCTCAGCACCTTGTTAAGAAGGCGACGAAAAGCCATCAATAACTTTCAGTGAGAGGAGAGATGGTGAGAAAGGAATGATCTGGTTTGTATTTTGGAGAGAAAACCCTGGCATAAAGTAGAGAGCAAGTTGGTTGGAATAACCCACAATATGCGGTAACCAGTTNAAAGAGTCTGTGTGCTGTAAGAGACAGACTTGGACCTCTCAGCACCTTGTTAAGAAGGCGACGAAAAGCCATCAATAACTTTCAGTGAGAGGAGAGATGGTGAGAAAGGAATGATCTGGTTTGTATTTTGGAGAGAAAACCCTGGCATAAAGTAGAGAGCAAGTTGGTTGGGATAACCCACAATATGCGGTAACCAGTTAAAATGCGATGGCATAGCATTTCTCTATCAATTAGAGATATAGCACAGGAAACTCTGCTCAGTATTATGTACCAATCTAAATGGGAAAATAATTTGAAAAAGAATAGGTACACATATGTGTATCACAGAAAAATAATCAGTCTGATCACATGGACCACAGCCTTGTCTAACTCAATGAAATTATGAGCCATGCTGTGTAGGGCCAGCCAAGATGGACAGGTCATGTTAGTAATAAACACCTGATTACACCCAATAGCCTAGTATGTATATCTGAGAAGTTTATATTTTATTCACTTTATGATCCTGTGTCATGACATACATTCTGATATATATTTTTTTTCCCCAGCAGTTGCTTTTATGAAAACTTTCAGAAGGCAAACAAAAACCATACATTTATCAAGTACTTCTGCATCTGTCACCTTGCCAGTTTGTTGGAGCATTCCAAGATGAAAAAGACATAGCTCCTGGCCTCTAGGTGCTTTATTTGGGAATGAGAAGAGTAGGAGTAGGTTGGGAGTTTAGATAAGTATTCATATGACTGCTCTAGGCAGAGTACATTAAGAATCACAGAGGAAGGAAATAAAAGTGCTGTGGGTGAAAGAAATAATCTCTCAAAACATCAGAACAATTGTAGTGAGAACCTTTGATGTATCAGTTACTATGGGAACTAAAAATGGAGAGGACATATGGGAAATAAAGAAGCAGAGATCTCAAAGCCTTCATAAAATTTAGCAATAAAATTGATATTCCTAAATATTTATTTGAGTGGCTCATGTAAATCACCAATTTATTTGTTATAAAGAATCGTCTTATGCCTTGAAAGACACAGTGGAGTATCATGTTTGATAAGCCTTTCCTACCCCACTGCCTGAGCCCAGGACTCGGGGCGATTATTCCTCGCATCTGAGACTCAAGTATTTCTCTGGGAGAAAATAGCTCAATGGTCCTCTCCTCTTTCAGGACCAGTGACAATTGTGATTAGTACACTGCAGCCAGTCATTTGTAGCACCTGCCACCTACCACCAAGTGTATGGATGGTGCCCAATTTCCATTTGGCTCCTTGTTATGACTCCTGGGAATAAATGTGAGGGAGCAGCTCCATGTGGTTCACGCAGTGAGACCACAATTCACATGCTTCGGATAGATGATTAAGCTGCCTTTTTGAATCTCTGTCTCCTTATAGGGCTGGCCTCCTTGCTGTTTTGGAATTTCTAGGGATCCAACTTGACATTACCAGTCAGCTTCAGGGGCTTCTGAAGGAAGTTTTCAGGTCTAGGAATCTTGGCCTCACTCTCAGGGAGAATCTTACTCAATTGGCCCAAGCAAGAGATTTTTTTTTTTTTTTTTTTCAGTTGAAGTATGATTTACAATGCTGTGTTATTTCTGATGTGATATTTTTCTATACACTTTTCCAGGTGATTCCTACATGTAGGCAAGTTTAAGAACCACAAATAGCTCTCTGTAGAAGCCTCTGTTCTGGGAGCACTTCTTCCCTGGTTCCAAAAGATCTTAACTACTCTTCTAGGGTACAAAGCATGACTTTACCAAGCCCTGCAGTTCTAGGGAGTCAAAATATTTGGGGTCAATATAAAAATTTTGTGTAAATATTTTATTAACGAGTCAGTAGCAATTTGTCAGCTTCCCTTGATCCTTCAAACGACCAGTATTTCTTGGGTAGCTATTATGATTGCTGCTGTCCAAGGTCTAATGAGATATAACCACGAAATAAACTCTTCTGCTAATAAGAAGCTCCATGGTATGGTATGAAAAACAAACAAAAAGGCATTGGCTTCAGAATCAGAAAGCCCTTTGTTTGAGTGTTGACCTCATTGTGTGACTTTTCAAAAATTAACTTTAGCAGGATAGACCCCTCCTCAGCCTCAGATATCACATCTATAAAATTCAGGCATTAATATGTATTTTATGGGTCTCTGCATTAGGCCTAAAAGTCAGACACACACTCACACACAAGTAATTACCCACTTAACAATCATATGCTTACTCTGTGGTTGATACTAAGCATAATATTGTATGTGCTTTTCTTACTAAATCCCAAGATAATTCATCTATAGGTGAGGAAACTGAAACTTGAGGTTAAACAATGGTTCACAGTCACACGTGGAAAGTTGCGGAGGGAGAACTTGTATGATAATATAGTAGATCGTTAAAATAACGCCCTTATTGCAAAGGTACACACACCTTTGCAATGTGAAATTACTGTTCCTCCCCAAAGATACAATTTTTCCTTCTATCCTCTNCCAATACTTTGGCCACCTGATGTGAAGAGCCAGCTTATTGGAAAAGACCCTGATTCTGGGAAAGATCAGGGAAAGACTGAAGGCAAAAAAAGAGAAGAGAGCAACAGGATGAGATGGTTAGATAGCATCAATGACTCAATGGACATAAGTTTGAGCAAACTCTGGGAGACAGTGAAGGACAGGGAAGCCTGACATGCTGCAGTTTGTGGAGTCACAAAGAGTTAGACATGACTTAGCAACTGAACAACAACAATCATTCTTAGAAAATATATGGAATACATAGTGTACTGCATGGCACCTAGTAGGTGTTCATTAAATGGTCATTCTTATTATCATTATCAGATCAAGAGGAAAATCACATACCCTCCAAGATCTCACTAATATCAGTGATGACAAGTGACAATGAATTCAACTAACAGATGCTGTGGGAATTTAGGGAATATTCACTTTGGGTTGGAAGAGTTGGGTACCATTGGCTTCAATCCTTAAAGCCTGCAGTTGATAAACCTATAGAAATCACATTGCCCTGCAAAACATCTCCTGCCTCAGCCTACAGTCACTAAGCTTATAACCACCAACTTCTTTTTTACCACTTCTCATGTGGTAAAATGTGAAAGAGCATGAGCCCATGCTGTACTCCCCAAAGTCACAAGATTCTATTTAAAAAACAAGAGAATTCTATTAAAAACAACCACCAGAGGAAAAGAAAGTTTAAATAGAATATAAGCAATTACCTGAAGGCCTGTTCTGATTTCCCTTGGGCAGTTTTCTGGAAGGTGCTGGCATATGAGTCAGTGCACAATTTCATGACTGGAAGAGAGATTATCAGAGGCAGGATATTCCTTTTCTTGAGGGAAAACATAAGGCAGAGACCAACAAAAATCTTTTAAACTCTCCGTAGCTAGAATGATCTTGAATTTTTAAGACATCTTGAAATACTTTGGAAGAGGTTTTAAGTCATCACCATTTTGACATTGCCAAGAGGTTAACTTAAGTGTCATTGCCTCTGAACACAAATTTTGAAACCAAAAGATAATTTAACCATTAAATGGCAATTTGGTCCAATAAGCTGGAGTAAGGCAGTTTCAGCATGAATTTAAAAAACCTGCTAAGAGCTATAAATATAGCCTGCAATATTTTGCAATATCTAAAGTGTTTGGCCTAATGTTGAACATGCTCCATTGTTCAAACCAGCTGTGTTCTTTCACTCTTTCATTTCTATAAAACTAGGATAAAGGCTGTCAAAGCAAACGCAGCAGCAGCAGACTTTCTTGCTGAAAAGTTCTGTGTACATAGTACATAGCAATCTCAAGATGGAACTTTGAATGTTTCAAACCAGAACAAAATCTTCATCTAATTATAAGTGAACTATATTAAGCACAAAAGGCAATTTCAAATTATACTGAACAAAGTTACATTTTACTCTTTGCTTTCAAAATGCATTTATCGCAATTTCACAAACTAATTGCAAATTCATTTTGCTTAATTTTCTTAGGTTATTTCTTTTATTGCTTTCAAGTGCTCTGCATATTTCTCAACCATCAAAATCTATAAGAGAGATTTAGAAGAGCTTTTTTGTTGTTGTTAATTTGTAGTTAAAATTGTAGAATAGGAAATGAATCATTCTTTTCGTTTCTTATTCTTAGATTAATGTGGTGACCATTAAACCAGTTACTATAGACACATTCAAAATAGAGAAATAGTTATCAGTGATGAGCACATTTGGAAAACTAGATTTGGAGAAAGACATTACAATTTTAGCGACAAACTCTAATGGAGCTGTATGTATGTAAGTGACTTCCATTTATACCTACGTGATTGCAGGTCATTGTGTAACTTTGCATGGCTTCTTAAACAGAAGTGTCTCCATTTTCTACCAAGGTTGGTTATTTACTGTGTAGATTGATTGTGGCAAATGTTCATCTAGGGCTGGTTATTTCATTCAATTTAGTGTAATTTCTGTTTATCTTTCCCAGTTTCATACTGTATCTAGAATGAAACAATGCTATTAATAAACTAAAGCTCCTGCATTCCAAAGTCTAATAGAAGTTGATACATTAAAAATTTTTTTTAATTTTATATTTATGATCTGCACTCCTCTTGCACCATCAGTAGGGATGGTAGATAGTGGTCATTGTGTAACACATATGATTTTCTTTCAATACTTTCCTAGACAAAGTATGTTTCTGGAAGGATTGGATTCATAGTTTAATGTGTACCTTATTCATAGTTGTTCTATGAATAAAAGAGGAAAACTGTCCCCAAANATACATTAAAAAATTTTTTTAATTTTATATTTATGATCTGCACTCCTCTTGCACCATCAGTAGGGATGGTAGATAGTGGTCATTGTGTAACACATATGATTTTCTTTCAATACTTTCCTAGACAAAGTATGTTTCTGGAAGGATTGGATTCATAGTTTAATGTGTACCTTATTCATAGTTGTTCTATGAATAAAAGAGGAAAACTGTCCCCAAAGAGTCAGCACCCTAGTCTTAGAGGTGTGTCTGTGTGTCTGTGTGTGGTGTATATTGTGGGTGTGGAGGGAAGAAGGATCCCTGGAGGGGAGGTGGGGGAAAATGGGGTCAGTTCTGTATCTTTTCCTCTGCATTGGAGCAGATAAGATAGCTACCAGGATTGGATTTGTAGGCCCACATGTTTAATAGTATTACTCTATCTTCCTGTGACTGAGTAAATTATTTATGTACTTGCTAATTAATTTCCCCCCAATAATAAGAATTGTGTGTGCCTCATTCTGTACTTTGTGGATTTTAGCAGTTTTTGCTTGAAGGAGGGTGACAGCAAATTGTAATAATAACCTACATTTACATAGCACCTTCAACACTCTCATACCAAAGGAACCTAAAATACTCTGAAATTCCCTTGAATAGATGGAAAAGCTACAGATATCTTTCCTTAAGTGTCCTGAAATATCATTTTGCTGATAATTAAAATACAGTCATTCTTAAATCATAGCATAGAAAATGAAAAGTATCATCTCTTTGGTTGGAGTTGGAATTCATCAAGGGTTTTAGATTTAAGGACTTCCTTCAGACTTTCCTGGTGGCTTAGATGGTAAAGCATCTGTCTACAATGCGAGAGACCCGGGATTCAATCCCTGGGTTGGGAAGATCCCCTGGAGAAGGAAATGGCAGTCCACTCTAGTACTATTGCCTGGAAAATCCCATGGACAGAGGAGCCTGGTAGGCTACAGTCCATGGGATCGCAAAGAGTCGGACAGGACTGAGTGACTTCACTTTCTTTAGATTTAAGGAGCTTGTTTAAAGATAGAGAGATAACTCACAATTATTTTGTTCCATTCCTGCTCTGACTTGGCTCACCTCCTTAAGGCCACCTGCCACTGCATCGCTTCAGTCGTGTCCGACTCTGTGCGACCCCATAGATGGCGGCCCACCAGGCTCCCCCATCCCTGGGATTCTCCAGGCAAGAGTACTGGAGCGGGGTGCCATTGCCCTCTCCAATGCATGAAAGTGAAAAGTGAAAGTGAAGTCGCTTAGCTGTGTCCAACTCCCAGCGACCCCATGGACTGCAGCCTACCAGGCTCTTCCGTCCATGGGATTTTCCAGGCAAGAGTACTGGAGTGGGGTGCCATTGCCTTCTCCCTTACTACCACATATCCTAGAAAAGAGTTCCTTCCCTCTCCCATTCCCATTCTTTTCCTTTTCCTTTTCTTTCTCCTCCTTCTCTAATAAAGTTACTGGGTCCTTCCCCCTCCTTAGTTGACAGCCGTAGAGTTTATGGCTTTGCTATTAGTTAGCAGCTATTGGCTTTTCAGGTTCTTGCTGAAAGTATAATCTCTAGCCTTTTGTTGACCAATTCTTAGCAAATTCTAAACTGAAAGAAGTAGTAGTCACACAGAATGGCCTGAAGAATTTCCATATACCTCATGTCTCTGAATAATTAAATCTTTACTTTAAAAATCAGTTTAAACCACAAGAGACCTGGGTAGTTTAAGCGTTCTATTTCACTCTCTTGGGAGATTGTTTTTTCAGCATTTTGTCTACTAGTTTATTTTTCTTATTCCAGAATGATTTTGGACAGCTGCTTTTATTGAGCTGTACTTTGCTCTTTTGTCAGTCTCTAGATTGAAGGAAGTTGGGACAAGGTCATAAAGAAACTTATTGTTTGTCACAGAAGAGTTATGATAAAGTTCATGATATTATGCAGTGTTTTATCTATGAAGATCCAAGAGAGACAGTTCTCTCTGGTCTCAGTACTAGAGAAGTTTGGCTTCTTTATAGCAACTGTGTTATCTTTATATGACAGATACTACCAATCATATAATATTTTTGTTTGTTGGCTCACAAGTTCACAGCCAAATTTGTAGCCTTCTTCTAGGAACTGTGCAAACTTTATGGCCTACACTTATTTGCTAATCTTTCTCCTGGCTTTATTTTTTCTACTTTTTTTTTTTTTTTAACTAGATTCTTAATGTTTTAATATGATTTACTGTGTCTTTTTGAGTTTATCTCGTGTTCTTTTCAAAATAAGGGGCAATAAATAAAAATAAGCCAATACATAATGAGGAAGAGCATTCTGTGGCTCCCAAGGAGTGCTGGATTATTCCGCATACAGCTAAGACAGCACCTTACGTCAGTGCTCCCAGGCTGTATGGCATCCACAAACGTTTTCCCTGGTGACATAGGGCTTCAGTCACTGTGACAGGCTTTGCTACTCAGGTGTCCAAGAGGGAAAGATGCTGTGGCCCAAGTGAGTGAGTTCTAGTCTTTCTCCCTCCCCATGTTTCATACCCGAATTCTTAAGGAATGTAATAGGATACTTGGAATGAATTCTATCTCCATAAACCCTCAAATGAAGAGACCATAGATAGTTTAGGATTGCATGGTCTCCATAGTTTATGGCTTGGAGTTCTATATGGAAGGAAATTCTCAGGCAGGAGAAAGGAAGCAGAACCAGACACTCAGATACCTGCGTTAGGTTGGAACAACCCCTCTGTTGGGTGAATCATTGGTAGGGTGGATGATGGAAGAGAGAGCTGGATGGTCATGATTGTTTCCAGAGACTTTTCTTCGTGGTTTGAGTGAAACAACTGCCAGAGTTCCAGGAGTGTCAGAGGCCCAAGACATGTATGTGACCCGGGGACCCGAAATCTAGCGTGGGACATTTTAGAGGGCAAGAATCTCAGGTAGTTGGCAGGTTTGTCAATTTTAGGACCACTGATCTTGGATTCAGTGGACTATTCTATCTCTCCCCTCGCATGCCAGCAACATTTAATCCTTTTGCAATAATACTGGCCTGTTGCAGAAATAATGCTGTCGAATTGCAAACGTGGGCCCAAAAAGTTGTCCGGGCCCTACCTATGTCCTAATTCTTGCTCTGTACTAGGGTTCTGGCAAGAAGCTGGTTGGGAATTTTTTTTTTCCCAGTATGGAAAATGGGAGTAAACAAAAAGGAGCCTAGACAAACATTTTATTTCCTTACATTGATTGTGTTCCCATGTATGAAGTTTTGTCCATCAGTGGTAAATAACCTGCTTGCCAGGGCAAGAGACATAAGGGATGTGGGTTCAATTCCTCTGTCAGGAAGACCCCTGGAGGAGGGCATGGAAACCCACTCCAGAATTCTTGCCTAGAGAAGCCAATGGACAGAGGGCCCTGGCGGGCTACAGTCCACAGGGTTGGAGAGTTGGACATGACCGAAGTGACTTAGCACAACATCTAATTTTACTTTAATATGGACGGGAAAAAGAAAAAGAGAACTGCACGCCATCTCTGACTCTCTTACTAGTTTCTGAAGAAGAAAAAGGGAACGTTTTATAGGAATGAATGATTTTCTGGAGATTACCGAGGAAGAGAAGTAAGTGGATAGAGGCATATGAGAAACATTTTGGATTTCCTGAAAGAAAATGATAAATAAAAGCTGAGCTCAGTCTAGAAAGTCTGGGCAGAACTGAGGATCCCTCTGCCTAGCCTGATCAGCCACTTTCTTCGGTCCTTGTGTGAACTCCTAGAGGCATCAGGGAGAGGACTCACCTGCTGTGCAGATACAATGAGGTCATACAGTAGGGATGGCAGCTGGGGGTCAGTGAGCGCTGAATGCAGACCTGCAGTCGGCATACCTGGGGCTGGCTGAAGGCTGTCTGCTCTGTCTCCTGCTTCCGTGAGTCAGAGTTTAGAGCTCTTTTGGCTCCCTGTCTGATTTTAGAGAGTCCAATCAGACCGAGCTCTCTGGACTACACTACCAAAGGAGGCCCTTGGTTTTAATGATGGTCCCAGATCTCCTCTGGCCCATCCTTCTTCCAGCAGCATCGCTCAGCTTAACTGTTTATAACAAGATGTCACTTAAACTAGCTCCCCTGGTTCCTTGACATAAACAGCACAGAGGGAGAGAGAGAGGACTGAGGGAAAGTAATAGAAAATGTGTGCTTTCAGCTGAGACTTTAAGCTACTCACTTTGATTTTCAAAATAGTCCCCGTTTCTGAGTTTCTGAGAGAAAGGTGGCATATCTAATGATTGCCGTTATGTTTTTCCAGTGGATCACTGGTACTGGAAATAAGAAACGGCAGGGCAGATGCAGGACTGGGGGCTGGGTCAGTTTGGGGTTTTATTCTTTCAAGAACGGTCTCCACAATAGTGATATTTTGTAAAAGTACATATCTTCTGTATCCAACAAGGGATATATAAAATATTCCCCCTTTTGCTTCAATTAAATTTATTTCACTACATAGTGACATAACGCCCCATTTTATATTCTTCTGTTCAATAGATATTTGAGTATCTACTTTAATTAAACACTGTGCTCCTAGCACAAACCTTACAAGATGAATAAAGTGGTCTTCACCTTGCAATTAAACAGGGAAACTATGACATGTATATTCAACTGTCTATGACACTTGGCTGGCTGTCACACACGTGTTGAAAAGTTAGAAGTAAAGCTCTCTGGATGTTCAGAGAAGCCAGAGGAAACTTTCATTGAGAAGTCAGAAAATGTTTTCGTAGAACTGTAGCTCTTATGTTTAGGCCTTAAGATGCGTAGTATAGCGTTTTAGAGTTAGAAATAAGGAAGAAAGGCATTATAGGAATAGGGGTGACGTGAGCCAAGGGGTGAATTCAGGGGACAGACACTGGCCCAAGTGTAAAGTATATCATAATATTAAGAGCAGTGTGTCTTAGAGAGTGTGCTTTTCACATCTTTCTCCTAGGTGTTATCACACTTGATCCTTGTAACAACCCCATATGTAATTGATTCCTACTCATCAAGTGGCAGAGAGCCACAGAAGGTGCTTCTTCAGGCAGTGATGGGTCTCAGTTGGGCCTAATGAAGGGCAGACCAGCAGAAAGGATCTTTCGTGGGTTGGATTGTAGTGGGAAAGAATAGAGCTGGAGAGACCAACTCTGAGGCTTCTGTGGTTGTGCTGGTTGGGATTGAGAGAACAGAAAGGAAGAGATGGGGGAAGACATGGTCCCCAGGGAGAATTGTACGCAATCGAAGGGGCTCGAAAGCTTCAAGGAAGACTCGGAAACTAACATTTTGTGAAATCCTCTACTCCAATTCTTCCCAAACATTAATTGTTCTTTATCTATGTTCTCAGAAGATTCTGATAGTGTTTTTTAGCACTTCTTTCTGCCTCATTTTATTGTTATTTACATATTTGATACTTTTATTAGGTTGGAAGTTTCTGGCAGAGAATTATGTTGTTCATCTTTGTCTTCCCTTTGGAAAAAACATGTAGCTTGATCATTTGCACATAACTGGTATTTTATAAACACTTGCTGTGGTTAGCTGAAGTTTGGCAGTGAAAGACAAAAGGAAAGCTTAAAAGAGCAGGGTTGCAGGAAAGAGTTTATTTATTTATATTAAGGAATAAGTAAGATATAGTAGAATTTCCTAGTTAGAGTCAAACTTGGGTTAAGTCTTGGCACTGCCAATTTATTTTCTGCATGACCTCGACCCAGTGTTTGTTAGCATTATTTTCTGTCATATAACATGCCAGTAATCAAATCAACCTTTTGAGGTTCCTGTGAGGACTAAAGGAAACATTTTGTGCAAATTGTCTAATGCAATATCTGGCACATAGGTGATCTTCAGCAGTGTCAGTTCATGTCCAAGCCTTGAGTATATCTGTAGACAAACGCAGAGAAGATTGAGAGATGGAAAACAGAAAGGGAAAACTATAAAACAAGTTTCCATAAGTTGGAGCAGCAGAGGAAGTGTTTTGAAAAAAAAAAAAAAGGCTGACAATAATTACCTTGAAACAAGCAGAAAGGAGAAAAGGAGAAAAGTAAGCATTTAAAGAAATTCTGTCAGATGAAGAATAGGGGTTTTAGGATCACCAGTCTCAGAAATGTTGGAAGAAAGATAATCTTCTAGAAGTAAGGGTTGGGAGAATTTGTCAATAGCGTTGGGTACTGAAAGAGGACAGATAATATAAAGAACAATTGCTATGGGTATTGGGTCAGGGAGTCAACAAAACAAGAGAAGGATTGCTTAGAAGTAAGGAAGGTCAGTAAAACCTGGATGGCATGAGTTTGCTGNGAAGAAAGATAATCTTCTAGAAGTAAGGGTTGGGAGAATTTGTCAATAGCGTTGGGTACTGAAAGAGGACAGATAATATAAAGAACAATTGCTATGGGTATTGGGTCAGGGAGTCAACAAAACAAGAGAAGGCTTGCTTAGAAGTAAGGAAGGTCAGTAAAACCTGGATGGCATGAGTTTGCTGTTGTCAAAATTAGCAAGGCATCAAAAAGTGTGTGTCAAAAGTATTACTGGTCAGTTTCATTTATGGAGCACTCACCAGAGTTGTGCAAGATGGGCCCTCAGTAGAGGAGGAGGCCAGAGCTGGAAAGCTGTGTGTATTCACACACACACAGTCACATTTGTGTTCTGTCAAAGAAGCAGAATTGCTTGCTCAATCTAGTGTTTTGTATACTTGGAAAAGACTTTACAGCTTATGTAGTTCAACCTAGACTTAGATGTGAGAACTGAATGTTACTTTCCAGAAATACTAGGAGGCAGTATGGTATAATGGTTAAGAGTGTGGCACCAGGATCTTACATCTGGGGTTTGAGTCCCAGCTGTGTAAACCTTGGGCAAATTTCTTAAACTGTATAAAATTTATCTAGTGACTGTGATGTAATAGTCATTTCACAAACATTTTCTAGACTCAGGGTTCCTGATTCTTGTTCACTGTTCTCTCTGCTACATTGGGCTGCCTTGCTGACTGACAGACCACCTGAGGACTGACTGGGTAACTGACCGTAAGTCTCTTTTGGAGCAGCCCTCTTTACAGGGGCTTCCCTGCTAGGTCGGATGGTAAAGAAGCTGCCTGCAATGCAGGAGACCTGGGTTCAATCCCTGGGTTGGGAAGATTCCCCTGGAGAAGGGAATGGCAACCCACTCCAGTTTTCTTGCCTGGAGAATTCCATGGACAGAGGAACCTGGCGGGCTACAGTCCATGGGGTCGCAGAGTCAAACACAACTGAGTGACTAACACTGCTCATACTTCTCTTCTTTACAAACCATACCAAGTATATTGGGCTTTTGTTTCATATGAATTTGTATCCTTCACCTTTGACACATCAAATTTTTTTCCAGTGTTCCTACTGAGTTGATACAGTGGCTTCATAATAAGGATATCTTGCTTGAAATTTGTATAATAAATAATCTTTGTATATAACTTATGAAGCCAGTCCCATTTCTTTTGGCCGTATAGCTTTTTAGAAAAACAGTTGTTTATTTTTTAACTGAAGGATAACTGCTTTACAGAATTGTGTTGGCTTCTGCCAAATATCAACATGAATCTGCCATAGGCATATATGAACCTCTTGAACCTCCCTCCCCATCCCACCCCTCTAGGTTGTTACAGAGCCCCAGTTTAACTCACTTTTGAAGATTAATCTCAGTTTCTTAATCAGATTTCTGATTAAGGGAAACACAATTAAAAAGGGAACACAATTGAGCATGGTTTTTTTGACAAGGAAAGCAGGAAAACAGAGAAGATCAGTGAGTTTCCTGAGGTCAATCAGTGACAGAAGCGTGGCGCTTGAAGCATGGATTATCCACAACCTGACACACTGGTGTGGCCTCTCTTCCAGTTATAACCTCAAACCAACATGAGCTGATCTAGAGGCCTGGGGGTATTGCATAGACACTTAAGGTAGCCCCAGAGCACTGAACTTTCTCTTTCAGAACCCAAAAGTAATTATTTCTTTTCCCTATCTCTCCCTCTTCTATTTTTGTGGTAACAGAAAACAAGTTAGAAATTAGACCTAATGAGGCCATTTGGGCCTCCAGAAACAAGTCAGTTGTTTGTGTTTCCATTGCTCCAGAGATATTCTGAGGGTTGGTACACACCAGCTTGGAGGAAAGAAGGATCCATGGACCATCTCATTTCTTACTCAGTCCGCCAGCTGGGTGTTGAGACTATTTCCATGGCTTCCAATCCGTCAGTGCTTGAAAACATTTACTACGGAAAGGATCGCTGGCTTGGGGAAGACATTTGTCTAATTCGGCAACAGCACTTTACACTGCATTTCCAGATTATGCCTCTCCTTGAAAATGATCTATTACAGGAGCAGTTTATAAAATTAAACACTTGTCATTATGCAATGCAAAATTCATGAAGCAACCAAATGTCAGGGATCTACATATTTAAAAGATGGGAGTTTTAGCATTTCTTTCCTGGCAGGGATTCTGAGCAGTAAAAGGCCCAGAGAAAAACATAACTAATCACAAGTCTGTTTTGGAATGGACCAAACCACTCCTTTTGGGGACCTTATTTTCCTATTGAAAANGGGATCTACATATTTAAAAGATGGGAGTTTTAGCATTTCTTTCCTGGCAGGGATTCTGAGCAGTAAAAGGCCCAGAGAAAAACATAACTAATCACAAGTCTGTTTTGGAATGGACCAAACCACTCCTTTTGGGGACCTTATTTTCCTATTGAAAAAGTAATTATTTCTTTAATGAATATTTACTGAGTCTCTACTATGTGCCAATCACTGTGCAAAGCAGAGGACAGCATCGGTGAATATAGGCAATACTCCGGCTCTTATGGAGCTTACGTTCTAGTGAGTCGTGGGGTGCAGAGAGGTAAGCAATAAACAAGTTAACAAATAAATGAACAAGCAAATGATACTTTTGATACACAAGGTTCCCTCCCTTCCCACATATGCCTTTTTTTTTTTTTCTGTCACAGAGACAGGAGAGCTGTCTCTTCAAACTGGAGCAACCTTTTGTGAATTGCCATGGTGAAAGCATTCATATATGAACAGCTAACACTAACCAAGTATGGGGAGTGGAACACAGCACTAGATTCAGAAATTATGAAATACCACAAGGTGAAAAATAACTAGCTGTCTGCAAAGCACTTTCCTTTGAAAAAATATAACCACACTCCTGACAAAACTGAAGACCATTCTGTTGAGAGCCTCTAAGCTATGCTCTGTCACATTGCAACTTCACTTCTATTAATAGCTCAGCAAGAAAAGAGGAAGTCATGAGCACCCATTCTCAGATTTGGCAGTGATGGATCCAAGACCACTGGGCAACTTAAGCACTTGCTTGTAGCCTAGTTAGCCATCCATTTTATGCTCATGGCAAACACTCCCTGCTGGATAGGCCAGTGACTTGCACGTCAGCTCCTCCTGACTTTTTCATTGTGAACCACACCTCCTGGCCCCAATTCATCTTACGGGTCTGTTCTTGGAGTTTGAGATCCACGAATATGCTAAAGCCTGCGCCTCAGAGCTCTGTTGTCACTCTGTTGTCCGATCACCAGCTCGAATCAAAGTTGCCAATTGTGTCGTGACTTTGAAACCACCTGCTTTAACACAGCCATTGGACCCCAGGAGCTTTTGAACATGGAAACATGGCCTTGACATAATATTTTAACTTTTGACTTTCAGTCTTTTAAAATATGCATGGTGAGAGTTAAAGGAGCAGTTAAGAATTTAAGATGTTGGTTTCACATGTTAATNAGTTGCCAATTGTGTTGTGACTTTGAAACCACCTGCTTTAACACAGCCATTGGACCCCAGGAGCTTTTGAACATGGAAACATGGCCTTGACATAATATTTTAACTTTTGACTTTCAGTCTTTTAAAATATGCATGGTGAGAGTTAAAGGAGCAGTTAAGAATTTAAGATGTTGGTTTCACATGTTAATTAATAAAGACACAACAGAGACAGTGATTTTGTACCTCGGAAGTGCCATTGGATGTCATAACAGGCATGTCGAAATGATTATGTCAGAGTGAACGCATCAGGTCACAATGTCAAAAGTTCTTGGATTGTCCTCTTACTTTGTCTTCACTACTTACCTAGTGTATCTTACTTTGTTATCACTACTATTCTGGAATGGAAGAGGCCTATGCCAGAAAGTTCCTTAGTTAGAAAATGATATGAACATTCAGTCTCAGCCACAAATCTCACAGATCAGACGTCATGAGGCTCTCCTGCCATAATGTCATATAGCTGTGTCAGAGAGCAACTATGAGAATGATGAGGCCAAGGTCTGTTGGCAAGCTTTTTATGAGCATCTGTGGTTCCCTAAAGGGGCTTCCCTCATAGTTCAGTAGGTAAAGAATCTGCCTCCAATGCAGGAGACCCAGGTTCAATCTCTGGGTTGGGAAGATCCCCAGGAAAAGGAAATGGCAACCCACTCCAGTATCCTTGCCTGGAGAATCCCATGGACAGAAGAACCTGGTGGGCTACAGTCCATGGGATTGCAAGAGTTGGACACAACTTAGCAACTAAATCACCACCAAGGTTCCCTAAAAGTGAGACCACTGAGGAAGGATCTCATAGTAGAATTTAGATCAGAGACTGGTATGATCCGTCATAGACTGCAGTCAGGGACATATGTATTTTGAGAGGTTAATAAGACCTAGATTTTGGGAGGAGTGAATGAAGCTTTCCAAGGGGGGCCTATTGTGCACAAAATATTCCTGAACTGGGAAGCCTGAAGAGATCAGTTTGACTGGAACTTGAGACATGTGTCAGGAAGTGTGTGTGTTTGAAGAAAGTGGGATAGGGTTGGGAAGGGCCTTGAGTGTGTGATGCTAAGAAACTTGTGGTGTTGAGGGAAAATACACAGCTATTGTGGCATTGTAATAGGTGATTGCATGACATCATAGTAGTTAAAAGACCACTCAAGGTTTTTGTTTGTTTGTTTGTTTTTGGTGAGATGGACTAGTACAGAAGCAGAATTAGAAGCCAAAAGAACTGTTGTGAAGTTACCCCACAACCCAGGTATAAGGCACTGAGGATTTAAACTCATTGTGCAGTGGCTGCAGAAGTGGAAATGAAGACATGTATTTGAAAGAAATCAGAAGAAAGAATTTCCAAATCTTAGAGAAAGTTAAATATTGGAGGATAAAAGAAGGGTAAATCCAAAAGACACCTAATGTACTGAACTGAGTTGAATGAAGATTGGGAATATTGCTGCCATAGATAATAATGGAAAGAATTGGGAGACATGTCTGTTTAGGGGATGAGATTCGGATGTTGATGGGGCAGCCATGAAGAACTATTCTACTGCAGAGATAAATGGTGATATGTGTTTGAAAGAGGTTGAAAACTCACGGTGGAAATGGAGGATATGGAAACTATCTTTGTAAAAGTGGTAGCTGAAATCATGTGACCTAAAGTCATGTGAGCAAAGTTATCGCTGTCACCGCCACTGCTGACATCATCATGGAGCACTGTAATAAGGGTACAGAGGGAGTGAGTAAATATATTTGCAAATTCACAGTCATACCTATGCACAAAATCCAAGTTAGATAAAGTCCCCTGAAAGAAAGACCAGAAATCAGTGAAAAATGGAGGACACTGAGTTATTCGAAAAACAGGATAAGCAAAATAGAGAAGAGAAGAGAATGCTTCAAGAAAGGAGTGCAGTCAGGAGGCCCTGATGAAGCAGTGATTCAAGAAGGGGAAGGAGGATTGAACTATTTGACCTAGAGACGCTAACTTCCTTTTTGGAAAGCAATGACTTTACAGACAGGGTTAAGTAGGGAGTGGCTAGAGAAGTGGAAATTGGACTAGAACTAAGCTTAAAAGGACAGAATCAAAGTTGGCAGAATTTAGAGGTCATTTATTGTGACAACTTCTCCATTCAGGAATCACTTCTGGTATCTGCAGCCCTAACAGATACCACTTCCTCTTGTCGGAAGGGGGCGCCCTAATTTGTCAGATAGTCGATAACGTGTTTGAACAATAGGACAGCGTCAATGAATCATTCATTTCCTTGAGATAAAATATAAAAGATACAAGCATAGAAAGTAAGAATTTGCCAGTATCAGGAAAGTACAGAGGGATCAAGCCTCTATTTATTTTAGCTAGAAGAGAGGCTTGTGCATATTAAAAGGACAAGAAGGAGCATTAGAGAATCTAGAGAGTGAAGGATGATGAAGCCTCTTAGAAACCAGAGGCAGGAAGTGATCAGAGACACAGATGGAAAGGGTCTGTTCTTCTTATTTATCCACCCACTAACCAGTGCCTAATGCAGTGCTTTTAGCATAGCATGTGTGCAGTAGAAAGATGTGTTGGTTGATTAAATGAGAAGAAAAAATGTTTTTGAGATCCAGGAAAAGATAAAGGGAGGAATTCAAAATCAGATCTGGAATCTAGCTAGTTATACAAATTGTGTGAGCTGAAGACCAAGAGAAAATTTAGAAGCATCACTTTGGCCACTGAAAAGAAAATGGCTGTTATTTTAGACCATTTTAAAGATAATAATTATTTTTTTTACAAAAGGCTGTCTGACTCCTTTATATCTTCTCCCCAAACTGAAGTAATAGGCAAGGCTTCAGGATCAGACTGTTCCTCCTAGAGACTGAGACATCCCAATAGAATCTTGGCCAGATGGGAACTGTACGCAGAAATTCAGAGGGACATTTTGTTGCCCAGTCAGTTTGGACTTCCACCAGGTGCCTTCAGCGTAGAAGGCCAGAGCTTTGCCAGTCAAGAGCAGGGATGTAAGCTGCTGTTGTGTGAAAACAAGTTAAGTTGCTTGGTTCCAGGGAATACGGCCCAAGTGTCATAAATGCGTCTGTTTAATAATGCATGTCAGTAGCTGTTCCAGAATTGAGGCATCTTGAGCTGCCTTTGTCTCCTCATTTCTAGAAAAATGAACAAGTCTGGTCTTAGGAAAAGCACTAGATGGCAGCATAGGACATCTATTCAACTGTCTCTCACCACAGGCTGCTGGAATTTTGACAGATACAAAACGGTACCTGTGGTTTTGTGTATAAAACTGGTATAACTGTTTGTACATTTAAAAAATGTAACAATAAATTAAACATAAGGGAAAGGGGTTGCTAATAAATACAGTGTTAGACTGCATTTCTGTGTACCAGGTGACGACAAGCTTGGGCATTCAGACCTGATTTTTGCAGGGGTTGGGCAGGATGGGAAGCAAGTTGAAGGAGCTGCAACATGTAGGAGCTGAGTGGTTATGGCTTTGTTGAGTCTTGATGATTTGTCTGGGTGCCTATACACAATACAAAGAGGTGAAAATCTCTGAAGATGAGGGGTACAATATGTGTACAAGTCTAGTTTCAAGGGATTCTAGAAAGAAGCACTGTTCCGTGGTTCCCCAACTCAATGTTTGGATGGGTGAAAGCTGAATTTGTGAGCTCATTATAGTTCTTTTTAAAGGGCCACAAATCATGCCTTTCTGTCATTTCAAAAATGGGCCTTTTAAGCCTCCACATATCCTAGTCTGTGGGACCAGGCTCTGTACACACTGTCATCTAAGATGATCCATTTTCTTTGGTCGGAACAAGGAACAGTCTGAGATGCCAGGGACATGGATTTGATACCAGGAAGGGATAGTTTGGCTTGCTACGAAGAAAAAGGAAGCATAAACTATTCCAGGCCATATGCAGTGAACCTCACTCAACCAGCTGTCATGAAGATTCTTCACCACTCCTAGAAAAATACTTCGAAGCACATATCCTATCAAGCTGGCCAGAAGCTTTATCTTTTTCTTCATTTTATTTTTTTACTCAACAAACATTTATTATTTACTATTTGCCAAGCATTGTGCTGGGCAATAAAGAGATCTAAAAACAACACACAAACAAGAAAACCCCTTTAAAACCCTAAAGAGGACATAACATAATATTCAACTTGTTTATTACAAAGATGATAATAATAATAAAATAGTTGCTACTAGCATAATGGCTCACAGTTCATGGCACATATTTCTACAGCATCTTTTGGGGGGTCTCATAATAACCCTATAGTTTAGATCTTTTTACAGGTAACCAAACTAAAGTTCAAAAGTTGTAATTTGCCTAATATCACAGCCAATAAGTAGAAACAGTGGAACTTGAGGGTAGTCTCTTGACTCCAGTTCTTGAACTCTCCATTACACCATATAACTGTAAAGGAAATGCTTCATATTTTATGCCACTTCAAGTTCTTCTCCTCTTGAAAACATCTTAATCTCAGAAATGTGTGAAATTTAGATCAAAGGTTTAAATTCAAGTGCTATGTGATTGTTTGTTTAGTAAATGATGTTTAGAAATAAAGATGTGTTCTTCTAATGGTAGAATAAAAACAAAAGTAAGGTGGTACAGAAGATAATTGCACCTTGGTTTGAGGTTATTTTATTGCTTATTTACAACTAGGGCAAATGTTCCTTTCAATAACAACCATCTTTCTGTTGAGTGAACATATAGAGTTCTTCTAGTGTAGGAAAGGGTATTTTCCAGATATCATTTCTTTACTTCTTACAGCTGAATTTCTCTCTCTTCCCTCATTGTTTCCCCAGGGCTGCTATGTTCTGCTCTGTAGGGTATACTCAGCACTTTGCAAACTGCTGGCCAGTTAGTGGTTTCTTGTTCACTTGTTGGATGAGTGGCATGAATGAAAACAGAATCACCATCTATTGGCCTCACTTGGTCCAGCCCAAGCTGGCCTTCTACATCTTTCCAGAGGATCTCTCTCTTTTAAGGTTAGAACTACCTCACATCTTATCTACTCATCAAAACTGTCCGAACATTTCGTAGTATCAGCTCACACGATCCAGTACTCATTTTTAGGTTTTCTTCATTGTTCTCCGGTTGTTTCATGTGGGTGAGTCATGTTTCCCCAACCGGAGTGTCAGGTCTAGGAGGCAATGCTTGTCATCACATAGGATCAGTTTACTTGCCTCTCAAAACATTTTGCCTGCTTAAATCTATAAATTCTCTGTGGTCATACTTTTCTGTGGTGGCACATTCCAGTCTAATCCCATCTACAGGCACTTATGCATGAGTGGAGAGGTGGAGAGGCTATCTTTTTGGGGGGTGTTCACCAGGTGAGGAAGAAGGCAATGGCACCCCACTCCAGTACTCTTGCCTGGAAAATCCCATGGACAGAGGAGTCTGGTGGGCTACAGTCCATGGGATCGCGAAGAGTCGGACATGACTGAGTGACTTCACTTTCACTTTTCACTTTCATGCACTGGAGAAGGAAATGGCAACCCACTCCAGTGTTCTTGCCTGGAGAATCTCAGAGATGGGGGAGCCTGATGGACTGCCGTCTGTGGGGTCTCACAGAGTCAGACATGAGTGAAGCAACTTAGCAGCAGCACCAGGTGAAATCACCCTCTTTCAATGTGGGCATTCAAACTGACAAAGAAGCCGCGTTGCTTTATTCCTGGGGCCTGCTGATTGCCCATTTTAGTGATCTAGGTTCATCATGTCTTTTTAAACTAGTCACAAAGAGCCAGTTGTAAATAACCACAGTCCAAATTGGATCGTATTACCCAGGAGATGAGCAAATGCCAGGTATAGCCTCAGAGTCTGGAGGGCTTGAAACTTACAGCCTATGTTGTAACTCAGAAGCAAAGACCACTAAAAAGTAGGTTGATTTGCTCTCACTTTGCATTCCATGGAATGAATCATTTAACCACTCAATACTTTTTTTTTAAACAAGCTTTCAACATAGAGATTAATGAAGATTTTCCCCTCCTTTGCTTTCTGTGTGTATAAACCCAGAGTTGGCTTATGGGTAGGTAATATGTTGCTATCTGTAAGGTAGGATTTGAAGTCCACAATTTTTCCCCTGCTGATCNGCCAGGTATAGCCTCAGAGTCTGGAGGGCTTGAAACTTACAGCCTATGTTGTAACTCAGAAGCAAAGACCACTAAAAAGTAGGTTGATTTGCTCTCACTTTGCATTCCATGGAATGAATCATTTAACCACTCAATACTTTTTTTTTTAAACAAGCTTTCAACATAGAGATTAATGAAGATTTTCCCCTCCTTTGCTTTCTGTGTGTATAATCCCAGAGTTGGCTTATGGGTAGGTAATATGTTGCTATCTGTAAGGTAGGATTTGAAGTCCACAATTTTTCCCCTGCTGATCTACTATAGTACAGTCTTTGGCATCATTTATTTTGGATAAAGCATCACATTTAGAAAATTTATGTGAAAATGGATATCACCTGGCAGAGACCTTAGGAATTACTAACAAAGAATAATTCATAAGATTGTTTAAATTTCCCTCAGCATCCACATCACTATTCCCACTTTCTACCTTACACACACACACAGAATATGTAGGAGGGCAGAATGAAAAACTCATCACTCAGGGGTAGAAAATTCTAAACAATCTTTGTTCAGTTTAGGATTAATCAGAACCAATAGAGATTTGGAAACACCAAAAGGAAAATTCTGATCTTGTGAGAATACTTTAAATGTTAATTTCCCCCCTCCTATGTTAGTGTTAGAATTTTCAAGAGGTAATGATTTAGAATCCCTCCTAAGGCTTTATGGATGGCCCCAAGAAGGTGGAAATACTTCCACTTTCCACAGCGATCAGAAACTTAGAGATTCAAGTCAGTGAAAAGAGACACAGAAATCCAGGCCAAGGGCTGGTGTTCCCAGCACAGGGATATAGAATCCTCATAGCTTGTGCCCAGCAAGTGTGAGCAGGTTCTTTCTTTTTTGCCTCTAACTGCCATTAAATCTCAGAAAAGGCAATGGCACCCCACTCCAGTACTCTTGCCTGGAAAATCCCATGGACGGAGGATCCTGGTAGGCTGCAGTCCATGAGGTCGCGAAGAGTAGGACACGACTGAGCGACTTCACTTTCACTTTTCACTTTCATGCATCGGAGAAGGAAATGGCAACCCACTCCAGTGTTCTTGCCTGGAGTATCCCAGGGACAGGGGAGTCTAGTGGGCTGCCATCTACGGGGTTGCACAGAGTCGGACACGACTGAAGCGACTTAGCAGCAGCAGCAGCAGCAACCCTTAAATCCCAGGGACCCTCTTAAGTCTCAACAGATGACAGAAGCATCTGAGGAAATGAGTCTCTGAAGGTGGAAGAGAGAGCAAGTATGCAGCTGCCCTCAGGAGAGGGGCAAAGTGAGTTTCCCACAGAATGTGTGTGTGTGTGTGTGTGTGTGTATGTGTGTTAGTCTCTCAGTCATGTCCTGCTCTTTGTCACCACATTGACTATAGCCCACCAGGCTTCTTAATCCATGGAATTCTCCAGACATGAATACTGGAGTGAGTAACCATTTCCTTTTCCAAGGGATCTTCCTGACCCAGGGATTGAATCTGGGTCTCCTGCATTGCAAGCAGATTCTTTACCTTCTGAGTCACCAAGGGAGATTTTCCCACAGAATAGATGATGTTAAACCTGACAGTGCAAATAACTGAGCTGCAAAAAGATTGTTTCTGAAGCTCACTATTAGATTTAGTACCTGCTTTTATAAGAGAATAAAATATTTTGAGACCAGAAGTGAGAAGATCAAAAATCTGAAAGAACCAGAAGTCTGTAGTTTTTATAGAGGGGCAGAGTCTCAATTCTGTATCCTCAGCCAATGTCCTGCCAGATTGGCCTGAGGTTTCAGGTACAGGTACGCTCTGTCTCAGGTTTAATCAGCACGTACGTGTTTGTGGGTTGATGGCACTCCTGTCAAAGGCCTTCAAACCCTTCTATAATTGTCTTGCACGAAGTCTAGCCAGAAGCCCAGGGTAATTCATGTTTCCATGGGAACTGTGCCCAGGAGAGGACAGAGCAACCAGTGTGGGAGTAGAGGTGAAGGTGTGCAAGGATCCAGTGTCCCACACTCTTTCAATCTTCATGCCATTTACCTGTACTTTATCATTTTTGTGTTTGTAAAAACAGCCACAGAAAACCCGACCATTTCTTTGCAGGCAATACATCTACAGAATTTAAAAGATAATGTGGTAAATCTTTAAAGCTTCAGATCCTTTAAAGTGACTCAGGCGAAGCCACCTCAATTGTCAAATAACCAGCTTTGCCTTTGCTGATGTTCCTGGAGCTGAACTGTTTTAGGGAGAAGAGTGAGATTCGTTCAAAGGATTGTATGTGCTTGTGTGGTGAGGTGGTGGTGGTGGCAGTGGTGGTGTCTGCGGTGTGGAGTATATGAGTGTGTGTGTGTGTGTGTGTGTGTGTGTGTGTGCACGCGTGCGTGTGTGTGTATGGTGAATCTTACATTCCATAGCTTAATGGAGTTAATGGGAATAATACTATTATATGGTTTTAGGCGAATCATTCACTTACATTATTGGCATTTCCAAGTGTCTGCAGCTAGGTCAAATGCAAGCTGTACTAAACTGCACTTTCAGTTAGTGTACTCTGACATTTAGTTCTTTCGGGTAGCTCAAATGTTGATGGACCAACATCCAGGCTAGACGAGACAGGGTGGGGTTTTGGAAGGGACTTAGCCTCTGCAGACTGGTGTTCTGGCCTGTACATACATGCTCAGTTGCTTCCTCTGCAGACTGGTGTTCTGGCCTGTACATACATGCTCAGTTGCTTCCGTCGTCTCCAACTCTGTGACCCTACGGACCATGGCCCACCAGGCTCCTCTATCCATGAGGTTCTTCAGGCAAGAATACTGCAGTGGGTTTCTGTGACCTCTTCCAGGGTATCTTCCCAACCCAGGGATCGAACCCGCTTCTCATGTCTCCTGCATGGGGCAGGCAGGTTCATTACCACTAGAATTACCTCGGAAACCTGGTATTCTGGCCTAGATACATCCTATCTGTATAACTAGCTCAGATGGTTGTTAGGGGAAAACTGAGGCCTCTCAAGAAAAGTGCTCAGACTGTTGCCTATCTTTACTAGCTATTCAACAGATGGACCTTCTCCACCTACTTGGCATATCGAGCAGACACAGTGGCTTAGCCCTTTCCTTTTGTTCTTATCACTTTATTTTTTAATATTTATTTATTTGCTTTTGACTGCACTGGGTCTTGGTTGCTGCAGAGGCTTTCTCTCAGGGGAGCATGGATTGGCCTCTACTTGTGGTGTGTGGGCTTCTTGTTGTGGTGGCTTCTCTTGCAGAGCATGGGCTCTAGAGCACAGCCTCAGTAGTTGTGTTAGGCTTAGCTATTCCATCATGTGGAATCTTCCTGGACTGGAGATGGAACTGGTGTCCCTTGCATTGCAAGGTGGATTCTTAACCACTGGACACCAGGGAAGCCCTTATCACTTTAGAAACCATAATATAATCCTCTGTTTACCATCCTTCCAGAAAATGCACTTTTTTTCCCACATAAAGCCAAGACATAATTACAAGATGAACCTAAATAGCACATATTTCTGACGTGAGGAAAAATTAAGTATTTTGTTATGTCTACTGTGGAGACTTTAAATTCTGGGCTCCGGCCTTATGATCCATTGTTTAATATCAATAATATTACATACAGCAAGATTGCAGGAACTCTTATGTCACTACTTTCTTCACACAAACACNTGTGTGTGTGTGTGTGTGTGTGTGTGTGCACGCGTGCGTGTGTGTGTATGGTGAATCTTACATTCCATAGCTTAATGGAGTTAATGGGAATAATACTATTATATGGTTTTAGGCGAATCATTCACTTACATTATTGGCATTTCCAAGTGTCTGCAGCTAGGTCAAATGCAAGCTGTACTAAACTGCACTTTCAGTTAGTGTACTCTGACATTTAGTTCTTTCGGGTAGCTCAAATGTTGATGGACCAACATCCAGGCTAGACGAGACAGGGTGGGGTTTTGGAAGGGACTTAGCCTCTGCAGACTGGTGTTCTGGCCTGTACATACATGCTCAGTTGCTTCCTCTGCAGACTGGTGTTCTGGCCTGTACATACATGCTCAGTTGCTTCCGTCGTCTCCAACTCTGTGACCCTACGGACCATGGCCCACCAGGCTCCTCTATCCATGAGGTTCTTCAGGCAAGAATACTGCAGTGGGTTTCTGTGACCTCTTCCAGGGTATCTTCCCAACCCAGGGATCGAACCCGCTTCTCATGTCTCCTGCATGGGGCAGGCAGGTTCATTACCACTAGAATTACCTCGGAAACCTGGTATTCTGGCCTAGATACATCCTATCTGTATAACTAGCTCAGATGGTTGTTAGGGGAAAACTGAGGCCTCTCAAGAAAAGTGCTCAGACTGTTGCCTATCTTTACTAGCTATTCAACAGATGGACCTTCTCCACCTACTTGGCATATCGAGCAGACACAGTGGCTTAGCCCTTTCCTTTTGTTCTTATCACTTTATTTTTTAATATTTATTTATTTGCTTTTGACTGCACTGGGTCTTGGTTGCTGCAGAGGCTTTCTCTCAGGGGAGCATGGATTGGCCTCTACTTGTGGTGTGTGGGCTTCTTGTTGTGGTGGCTTCTCTTGCAGAGCATGGGCTCTAGAGCACAGCCTCAGTAGTTGTGTTAGGCTTAGCTATTCCATCATGTGGAATCTTCCTGGACTGGAGATGGAACTGGTGTCCCTTGTATTGCAAGGTGGATTCTTAACCACTGGACACCAGGGAAGCCCTTATCACTTTAGAAACCATAATATAATCCTCTGTTTACCATCCTTCCAGAAAATGCACTTTTTTTCCCACATAAAGCCAAGACATAATTACAAGATGAACCTAAATAGCACATATTTCTGATGTGAGGAAAAATTAAGTATTTTGTTATGTCTACTGTGGAGACTTTAAATTCTGGGCTCCGGCCTTATGATCCATTGTTTAATATCAATAATATTACATACAGCAAGATTGCAGGAACTCTTATGTCACTACTTTCTTCACACAAACACAAAAATTAGCCTTCAAAGGCCTAACTTAGATTTTCTGTGCTGGTCTATAAAGAAAGAAAGAAAGTGAAGTTGCTCAGTCGTGTCTGACTCTTTGCGACCCCATGGACTGCAGCCTACCAGGCTCCCCCGTCCATGGGATTCTCCAGGCAAGAGTACTGGAGTGGGCTGCCATTTCCTTTGCTGGTACATAGTCATCTCTTTGTGAACTCTGACTGCCATTACATGCTCTGAAATTATTTCTTCCATATTAATAACATCTTTCCCACAAGATATTGGAGAAGGAAATGGCAACCCACTCCAGTATTCCTGCCTGGAGAATCCCAGGGACAGGGGAGCCTGGTGGGCTGCTGTCTCTGGGGTCGCACAGAGTCAGACATAACTGATGTGACTTAGCAGCAGCAGCAGCAGCAGCACAAGATATTCAGCTCTAAGTGTGTAGGGTCCATATTTTTTTTTTCTGTGGTATATTCTACAATGAAAATGTTTGTTGATTGGTGGATGACATTGGTGATCTTATTATCTAGGAAGTAATTATCTAAAATGTGTACTAATGAATTTGGATCTCTGATTTCTTCTTTCTCTACCACTTTACTTACTTTACAGCTCCAAACCCTTCCACTAGACAATGGACAAGGCAGAAAAAAAGATAATCTGGTCTCTAGGTCCACTCTTGGATGAAAGAGAATTTGAGAAACCATTGCCTAGAATCGAATGTTTGAGTTATTTGTGGTTTTTCAGTTATCCATGCATTCTTTATTACTGTTGGCAAGGCCTCCTGGAGAGAACCTCATGAAAACTTTACAAAGAACACCATTATTGTGGGGAGGTAGGGTGAAGTGTAGTATATGGAATGAAATGTAAGTGCTGCAGCTGTTCAGCTGGGTATAATAATACACACCTGATGCTACTTATATTCTGATTTCCTAGTAGCAGCTGCTAAGAATTTTTAAACAAAGAAAGCACAGGATATTTGCATAACTAATTCTGAGTATAGGAATTTGTGTTATTATTGCTAATAATGAAAAGAAGGAGAGGAGGAAAATGATAAGGACCGTGTAACTGGTGGAGCTGCTTAAATGCTCACTTCCTCCCTCCTTTCTTCCCTCCACCTCCTCCCTCTTTCTTTTCTGTACTGCTAAGGTGCTGCTGCTGCTATTGCTGCTAAGTCGCTTCAGTCGTGTCCGACTCTCTGCGACCCCATAGACGGCAGCCCACCAGGCTCCCCCGTCCCTGGGATTCTCCAGGCAAGAACGCTGGAGTGGGTGGCCATTTCCTTCTCCAATGCATGAAAGTGACAAGTGAAAGGGAAGTCGCTCAGTTGTGTCCGACTCTTCATGATCCCCTGGACTGCAGCCCACCAGGCTCCTCTGTCCATGGGATTTTCCAGGCAAGAGTACTAAAGTGGGGTGCCATTGCCTTCTCCAGCTAACGGTGCTAGGTGAAGGGAAATAGGAGGAGGAATCGGGAAGAACTGTGTATGTCACACTGGAGTCAGTTCTGTTCTGCTGGTGTCTGTCATGATGATAACTGAGAAAATATTCCTAACAGCTCCCATATCTTCATTTCAGCAGCTACCAACATCACACTATCCTAACACTAGGGTACCATGGGCCAGTCCACACACTATAGAAAGTGCTGTGATGTAGCTGCTGTTTACCAACAGCGGATGGCATAAGCACTGTGGGCACATTTCCCATATGGCACAGCATGGTAGAAATGTGGACTTTGCCAAGACATTGGTGACCTTACATACATTGGCAAAAAGTCAAATACAATACAGTCAGTTTCCAGGATCTGAAACAGTTCAACACTAATAACAGGGCTTTCCCTTCTGGTTTTTACGTCCTACTTGTATCACTCTTTCAGAGTCCACTAAGACAGGACTCTAAGGCTAAGAGGTAATATCACAGGGCCCTTGCTGTTCTGTGCAAACTAAGCAGACCACATACCTCTCAGGAGGTGAATGGTAAAGTGGCTCTGATTTCTTAGTAGAGTCAGTACATCTTCTAAGAAACATAACTTCATTTCCTTTCAGTGGTGAAGACAGTTGCCACTTGCCTGTGTCAGCTTCCGCTGGAGTCCAGTGCTGGGCCTAGCTGAGTGGAGTGGGTATAGAAGAGAAGGACTACTGGCTTTTTGCTTCTCTGATTATTTCCAAAACCAGTACAGCCTCCCTCTTATGAGATCTAGGGCAAAGAATTGAGAGGCTGCTTAAATTTTTATGTCCCAGAGTGCCAATTGCTTTTGAAGGAAAGTAATGGCATTGATGTGATTATCACCGTGCACAATAAAAGGGTGCAAAAGTGGGAATAATCTGTCAAGAGTTAGTTACCTTGGCCTAACTTAGTTCTTTGGGTAGATGGAATGCAAAGGATCAAGGCTTTAATATCTATTCCTCATTCTTCCCATTCCTCCAGTGCCTCACCTCCACCCCTGTCTCTCTAGAAGGCTGTTGTTTACCATGTATTTATGTGTACAGAGGCAGCCAGACCTGTTTCAGAGCTTTAGAAATATGATGTCAGAGAATCATTCATCAGAACCTCAGGGATCTCTGCTAAGGAGAACAGTATAATATTCTTGGGGCAAGCAGTAGTCAAATCCCTTTGCTTATAAGCTACACTAAACAAAATCCCTCCCCTCTTGCCTATCAAATGCTGTATAGTTTGTAGATACATCATTCCATCAAGTAAGGTGGGAGGAAGTCAATATGCCTTTTAAAATTTATGCAGTTTATAATAGAAGGATGACTATTCACTCTCTGTATGCAATGCAGGGTGACAGACCTATAATAGCTGTCTCCAGAGTCCTCCCTCCAAACAAGGGTAGACTTTCTCTGGTTACGCTGTAACCTGCATAGAGCAGCATATTTTACCTGTAAATGTATTAAAGTCTACAGTGCTGAGCTAGGTATTTTTCCTAGAATTTAGAAGTAGACTGCCTAATGACAGGTCTTGGTCACTTCTTGGGTAGATTGTTCAAAGTGATTACTTTGGTCAAGGGAAAACTAAGGTTTTTAATACCAGTGTAGTTATTTTGCTACAGTGTAGAGAAAAATGCTATTCACACAAACTATACCACAAAGTCTCACCAGANTGTAACCTGCATAGAGCAGCATATTTTACCTGTAAATGTATTAAAGTCTACAGTGCTGAGCTAGGTATTTTCCCTAGAATTTAGAAGTAGACTGCCTAATGACAGGTCTTGGTCACTTCTTGGGTAGATTGTTCAAAATGATTACTTTGGTCAAGGGAAAACTAAGGTTTTTAAGATCAGTGTAGTTATTTTGCTACAGTGTAGAGAAAAATGCTATTCACACAACTATACCACAAAGTCTCACCAGGNGACTGCCTAATGACAGGTCTTGGTCACTTCTTGGGTAGATTGTTCAAAGTGATTACTTTGGTCAAGGGAAAACTAAGGTTTTTAATACCAGTGTAGTTATTTTGCTACAGTGTAGAGAAAAATGCTATTCACACAAACTATACCACAAAGTCTCACCAGATCCTGGTACTTATTCAGGTGCCCCACAAATACGTATTACAGATCATAAGAGAAATTGGGGAGATATTACAAATAGTCTTCACTTGGTATCTGTGGGAGGTTGGTTCCAGGACTCTTGCCACCCCACAGACACCAAGATCCACAGATACTCAAGTCCCTCACATAAAATGACAGTATTTGCATACAACATGTGAACATCCTCCTATAAACTTCAGATCATCTCTGCTGCTGCTGCTGCTAAGTCACTTCAGTCATGTCTGACCCTGTGCGACCCCATAGACAGCAGCCCACTAGGCTCCCCCGTCCCTTGGATTCTCCAGGCAAGAACACTGGAGTGGGTTGCCATTTCCTTCTGCAATGCATGAAAGTGAAAAGTGAAAGTGAAGTCGCTCAGTCATGTCCGACCCTTAGCGACTCCATGGACTGCAGCCTACCAGGCTCCTCCATCCATGGGATTTTCCAGGCAAGAGTACTGGAGTGGGATGCCATTGCCTTCTCTGCAGATCATCTCTAGATTACTTATAATACTTAATAGAGTGCAAATGCTATGTAAATAGCTGCTTGTTGTTATTCAGCTGCAGCATACCAGGCTTCCCTGTGCTTCACTATGTCCCGGAGTTTGCTCAAACTCATGTCCATTGAACCATCCAGCCATCTCATCCTCTGTTGCCTCCTTCTCCTCCTGCCCTCAATCTTTTCCAGCATCAGGGTCTTTCCCAATGAGTCAGCTCTTCACAGCACATGGCCAGAGTATTGGAGCTTCAGCTTCAGCATCAGTCCTTCCAATGAATATTCAGGATTGATGTCCTTTAGGATTGAGTGGTTTGATATCCTTGCTGTCCAAGGGACTCTCAAGAGTCTTCTCCAGTGCCATAATTTGCTTGTGGCAAATTCAAGTTTGCTTTTCTGGTCTTTTCTGGAATTTTGTGGGTAATATTTTTAGTCTGGTTGATTGAACTGGTGAACATGGAACCCACAGATTTGGGAGGCTGACTGCATATAATAATACAGCAGAGGTGTCAGTTGGCATAGGTGAAGTGCTTTTGCAAAAACTCCCAAATCTCAGTGGCTCACCACAGTAGTGGCTCTAATTGCTCAAATCATAGTTCAATGCAAATTAATGGGGTGAATGCCAGCCTTCCACATAAAATTCCTATATAGAGCCTTGAAGGGCTCTGTTGGATTCTTTGAAATCAGCTAACACAGAAGAAAGAATGTGGAGAAGGTACAACCATTCTAAACTGCTTCAACACAGAGGTGACCTTGCTTCTTCTCAGGTGTTATTGTGAGAACAAATCACATGACTAGTTGCAGTGGATCTGGGACATGTGACCAATTATTCACCAAAGAAAAGAACACAGATAAGGATGAGCAGTAGTTTCTGTCACAGTTCTACTCTGTGCTCTGGCAATAGCAGTATCGTTGCAAATAGAGGACAGGCCTTTTTAAATTGTTGTTGTTGTGGGATCTAGCTAGGGCATTCTGCCAGCCTTATTCAATGTAATGACTTGTAAAGGAATTGCAGACACAATAGGGTGACCATAAAATTTTTCTTTTGTGTTGTCTTCTTACACTATACATTGTACTGCTGAATGTCACAGCTGGGGATCAATATTTCAGGGTGACACTGGTGGATTCACAGCCAGCCACATCTTGTCAAGTGAGCATACACCACAGGCCCTTGATCTGAGCCTGGGTAGATGGTTAAGAGGGTTGTAAATTTCAAGACAGTGCCATTCCCAGTTGCAGTGGCACCGCACGCTTCATTTCTAGCGCCTTGGTGAGAGTGTCTCCTCCCAAGTGTCATGACATTTAGATTGTTTTAGTGGCTCCTAAGATGGGTGTGAGGAGAAGAGAAAAACTCCTTTGAATTGTAATCAGTCTGTCTCTAGACATAATGCTAGCAAAGATGCTTAAACAGCAATCTGTAAAGATGTTAAGAAAATATTTGTAGTGCTTCACACACACCTATAGACAAAAAACAGTTCTTGTTGCTGTAGAAGCAGCAACACTGTACAGCCTTAATTAAAGCATCATCTGACCTGTTTTTTTTTTTTTTTTTTTTATGCTACAGTTGCAGAATCCTGCCGAAGAAAAGGATTAATTACAAATGAGCTGTGTGTCATGATAATTAACTATTGCGGCTTCTCTTATTTGCCACATTCTGGTACTTTTTCCGCTTTAGTACATTCAAGGAATGAGAATTTTTATCACATCTCCTGCCTGCAGTCCCTGATGGATTTGTCACACATAAATTTGCACAGCATACACAAAATATTGAGCCATCAGCATTTTTTTTTAAATTCCTGTGCACATTGGAACAGATAGCAAAGTCAAGCTTGTAGTAGGGCAAAAAGGTCCAGATATAGAAATATTAAAGAGATCATGAGATGTGGGGAAAGCAGATTAAGAAAGGGTCCTGGCATGAAGCTGACAAAAGCTAACTTTGGAAATCTCTGAGCACAAGTTGACAGGAGGCAAATAAATTGAATCCAAATGATCCTGATGAGATGACAAGATCATCTCTGATCTGATTAAGACTCGGGATCTTCCACTCAATGCAATGCAAGCTGTTTACTGCCAAGGTCACATCAGGTTGTATGGTTTTCCACAGGATGTAGAACTTTCAAAAGCATCTGTGAAAATGCATCCTAGAAAATGCATAATTTCCTCCACTCAAAAGGATTCTATTAGCATTACCATTTGATTTCTTAAGTGTCATGGCTAGAAGTGCACCTGGCACCACCTTGCAGCTCCTTTCTGTTTTGGTTTGTACTAGGCTCAATTGAGAGCGGTGAGTAGTTGACCAAGATAAAAAGTGACCATCTTCTTTGACTTTGGAGCATCTCATTTTGGTGCTGCTGACAGCTCAGGCTATGACCACAGCATCCTTTTAATCATCTCACTTCTAGAATTTTTGAAAATAACACCTTCACCTTTATTTCTCTAGCCCTCTTGATAATTACATAGGTGCATATTTCTCTCTACTGAGTTTCTGTCTAATCATAATTCCTAGAGTGGCTTCACTTTTCCTAATTCTGATTTTTAGATGTGATTTACAAAAGTAGAGTTCAAATACTGCATCTTACCAATTTCTGAATAATTATGTGTAAAGGAATTCTTTCTGTAAATAATGAAAATTGTGATTTATTTGAGATGAATTATTTTGTAACATAAATTCTTTAAGAAAATAAATTATTTCACCTCTCCTTTCAAAACAATTTAGACATAGGCTATAATGCTATCTAGTACAAATGCCAAACATATGAATTTAAGGGCACAGAGTGAGCTAGTCTCTTAGGTTCATCACATATTACTTTTTGGAATATGGCAAATTACAAATAAATAATTACAAATAAAGTATATTTTGATTTTCTAGAAAATATGCTTCCCATACTTCTGATGGGTGATTTAATTCTACCAAGTTACAAGATAAACCTAATGGGAGAGAAAATTGTATGACCATTTTCTAGTCATTTAGGATTGTATTTTCCATATATAAAATCCTGAGAGTTTACTCATCAAGATTCAAAAAGTCTCAACTCTCATATTTGATTACATAAGTATGTGTTGTAAAATAAGGCACCAATTATGAACAGTTGTCATTTGTCTTAAATAATTAAAACCCATAAAAGTTAAGAACTGTTTGGCTGATGTCTGAAGTCAGTGTTCTGGCTGATTTTCTTCTATATAAATAGCAGATGCTCTTCTCTCCTAGATGAACTGAAATTCACATACACACGCCTTCTTGCACAAATGCATATCACAGTTAAGAACAGTTAAGATGGACTTTAGTGGTAATTCAGAAATAATAGTGGTGAGCATTTATTTATTCTTTGCAAAATTTAATTGTAGGCAGACATCTTCAGTTTAAATTTAGATAAATGTGTGGCAATATGTACATTGATGTAGGCATCACGGAGGAACATGGAATTCTCTCCAGAGTGAAACAGATAAACATGAGTATGTGACTTAAAAATTTTTTTCAGATATGCTTAAATAAAAATACAAGATACTAAACAGTTTTGGAGAGACATTAAGAATGAAGATGTGAACCTAAAAAAATTATTTTAACCCTTTCATCAGGGCAGGAGTCCTTTGTTTTATTTATACAGAATTTTTGAATAGAATTTTTCTTATATTTGTATGAGATGCTTTAGTTTATATAGCAGCTATTTTGATCTTGGTAGCAATCCATTTGTTTAAGTAAATGCAATTATCCTTATTTTATGAAAAATATATTATTATCCTCATTTTACAAGTGAGAAAACTGGGTTTTAAGAAGGCTGTATTATTTATCTGGACTTTATTTATGCCAGTTAGGTAAGAATTGGGGCAGGTTGATTAAATCTAGTTCAGCGTTCTGCCCACTATACTGTGCTCCTGCTTTTTCACCTGTAGAAGAAAGAGAGTGATGCCTTATTTCTTTCAACTTCACCCCCTTGCTTCATTGGTTCTGGAGTGAGGTTTGGCAAGACTGGGAATTGGACAAGGAATTTCTCATGCAGGTCAATAAGCCTTTGAAGCTAACATATGATCAAAGCAATACACCGAGTAAATATAGATGACAATAAATCTGTGATGGTGGAACAAATGAAGAAACCAAGAACCCACAAACAACCAAAGAAAATGGTTATAATGGCCATAAAAGTGAACTTCTCCAATCTCTGGCTGCCAGGATCATAACTGTCTCAGATGCTATATTCTAAAATTTGTCACTCCATTCACCTCGAAGCCACCTTTTGGACCAGCTGCTTCCAGACAATACAAGAATGCTGCAAGACTGCTGACTTAAGTCTGTCCCTGACAGTCCTGTTCCTGGAGGATACAGGATTTCTCTGACTGGCAATTCTAGTTAGATGATTCCCCATTGGTTCATCCCAGGGGAGTGGCAGTGGAAGTGGTGAGAAGTGGTTGAATTTTGGATATATTTTAAAGGTAGGACTGATAGAACTAATTGACAATTTGGATATTAGAGTATGAGAAAAATAGAGGTCAAGGATGCCTCCAAAGCTTTTGACCTAAACAACTTGGCAGCTGGATTGTTATCAACAGAGATGGAGAAGGCTTCACGTAGAGCATATTCCCAGGGGTGGAGGAGAGGAGGAGGTCAGGTATTCAGCAGTTCTGTAGCACCGAGTCTGATGTATCTTTTAGACATCTAAGCTTATACTGTAGGTAGGCAAAATGAATATGGCGTATGAATCTGGAGTTCAAGAAAGAGGTCTAGATGGGAGTTATATGTTTGGTAGTTATCAACACATAATTGGGATTGAATGAAGTAACTGAGAAAGTGAGTGGGGATAGAGCGGATAATTGGTCTAAGGACTGAATGGGATGTTGTCAGAGGGAAGAGGATGAATTGGCAAAGAAGCCTGAGAAGGAGAAAGCAGTAAGATAGGAGGAAAACTAAGAGAGTGTGGTGCCCTGTCTCTGAGACATAACTAAGCAGTTGAGAGATCAGAGTCGCAGACCTGTGTATGAGTTGTAAGAATAGGACAGGCTAGTGTTCTTCAGTACAAGGATTTTTGGATTGACTGTGATGTTGAGAGCAAGATCAACATTATGAAGCTTTCAACTATTTATTATGGGCCATGAATCAGTAAAGTAAATGCTTTTGGTCTACTCAAACCAGCTTCAAGAATGGATGAAATCTTTCAGTTTAGGTATCTAAAACGTTCAATGATAAGGTGAGCTTTGGGGAAGATTTGATCCAGTTGCAAGTGATGTCACTTGGAATGTGAGTTTTTTTCTGTTTTTGTATTTAATTTTCCATGGTATAGATTTCTTTCTAAAGGTGATTTCTCTCAAAGTTTCAAAATCCCTGTCAACAGCATTAAAGCTAATGTTAAATGCTTTGTGATTCATTTTGGTGGTGAGATAGAGAATTTTTTTCTGGNTTTTTTTTCTGTTTTTGTATTTAATTTTCCATGGTATAGATTTCTTTCTAAAGGTGATTTCTCTCAAAGTTTCAAAATCCCTGTCAACAGCATTAAAGCTAATGTTAAATGCTTTGTGATTCATTTTGGTGGTGAGATAGAGAATTTTTTTCTGGAAGTTATGAGAGTGAAAGAGACACACAGAGAGAAAGCTCCTTTCTAAGAAGTATCCAGAAAATATCTCATCACTTTTGTCCACGTTAATGTATATCCATCCTTGTGGCCAAGAAGATAAGCAGCACAGATTGGCTGGATCCATTCAGTCCCTTTCCCACAGTGACACCAGAGCTGGAGATAGGTCAGTTCTGCCAAAATTGTGACTATGAGGTTAGAAGGAAAAACATGGAAACTGTGGAGGTTGACTACTGTCTGTAAGATAGCTAGACTTCTTGTTAAAAGTATCAGGTGGTCAAGGGTGAAATGTTGAAAGTGATCTCTTTGGAACCACAACAAACTCAGTAACTCCAAGACTCATTAGTGTAGTTGGAAGAAAATAAATATTCTCAGAGAAAGGGCTATATTTTTTCTTAAATGAAAAAAAATTATTCTGTACAGCAGAAAGTAATTCTCAAACCTAGATTATGTCTTAGAATTGCCAGATCCCTCAGCTGCTATCCCAAGACTTTCTAAACCAAGTGTTCAGAAATGGACCTCAGGATGAATATATTCAGCAAGTCCTGCAAACTCTCATGTAGTCAGATAGGAAGCTTTGAAAGCGAATATCTAAAGCTATGGAAAGCCTGCTTTCAGTAGTAAACAGTATCACAGGTCTGGGCTGTGACAACAATACCTTGGGACAAGATGGCCTATGGTTTGGAAGTTCAAGCTCCATCAGTGTGAATGAATAGAAAGAATGTCAGTGTTCCCTGGTGGCGTACAACTTTCCTAAAGATAATAAATATTTATATTATTAGATTCTTCTGGGAATGCCTGTTTCTCCCCATCCTACCACATTTCTTCAAAGCTATGGATGACATGACTTGATTTTGCAACTTTCTAAGTAAGCTGCACTTCAGAACCAAAGAATTCACTAAGCATGAATGGCAGCAACCCTGCATCCAAATGTGGCTCTCCAGTTAGATAGAACTTAAAATTTCTCACAGCTGTTCTGCAGAATTCTTACTCTGTGTCAAGCCCTGTTCTAAGGTTTTACATGTATTGACTCTCTTAATCCACCACAGAACCTTTAGAGGTAGGTGTCGTTTTAATCTCTATTTTATAAATGAAGACACTGAGGCACAAAAGCCCAGGTCACTTCACTTCACTGACTGAACTAGTTGGTGGTAGGATTGGTTCTGGGACTGCCATTGTGGCTTACTGTCAGGCAGGAGGGAATTTTTTCTTTATAGCCATTGTTGAGGAATGCCTTAACTCAGTGTCAACCATGGAGGGCACCTGCTCATAACATGACACAGTGTCTTGATTGTTTCCAGACAATAGGGAGCTATCTTAAGATCATTTGGGTCATTAGCACATTCGATAGTGGCCCCATTAAAACACGGATGGGATGGACCAGGATGGCATGCCCAAGAATGCTTTTCTTATCCTGATGTGCTGTGATTTGACATTCAGCATAACCAAATTTGGCATTGTGAAGAGCCTTTGAAGGACGTCCTGCTATATTTCAGATGGAGTCATTTTACATGTTTTGCAGGAAAGGAGGGGAGGAAATTTGAAGGTTGGGATCAGATTCAAAACAAAAGGAATGGATTGCTAATCAGAGTGGCACAGGGCAGGTTTGAGAAGAAGCAAGCTCCATGAGGCAGGCAGAGCTTTGTTAATGCAGATTGATTCCTGGAGGGCTTCCAGGTCACTCTGAGCTGGGTAATTATCTGTGCTGCTGGAATAGCTTTAGATAATGAATGGCAACCTTTAGACACAGAGTGAAAGTTACCTGCGTTTTGGACAGTCCTGCAACAGGTGCTTGTAGCATACTTAAATAATGTATTAGTTGCTCATTCATGTCAGACTCTTTGTAACCCCATGGACTCTGCCAGGCTNATCTGTGCTGCTGGAATAGCTTTAGATAATGAATGGCAACCTTTAGACACAGAGTGAAAGTTACCTGCGTTTTGGACAGTCCTGCAACAGGTGCTTGTAGCATACTTAAATAATGTATTAGTTGCTCATTCATGTCAGACTCTTTGTAACCCCATGGACTCTGCCAGGCTCCTCTGTCCATGGAATTTTTCAGGCAAGAATACTGGAGTGGATCGCCATTTCCTTCTCCTGGAGATCCTGCATAAACAGCATATTTAAATAATAGGCCAAAGAAAACTGGAACTCCTCTTATTTAGAGTAGCTTGTTGAAGAATGCTATGTCTGACAGTTATGACTTTATTTGTCTAGTGGTTTGAATAACACTGCTTTATTCCGTATATTAAGATGGGTGGTACTTCAGGTTTCTAATCTAGGAATTGATTGATTAATTGATCTATTGGTTGATTAAGTCATTCATATATCTAACACATTTATTGAATAGCGGGAAAAGATGAATGAAAATGGTTTAGGTAGTTTAACTTCTCCAAAAGTGTCTAGTAGGTCATGAGTGAGAAACTGTACCAACATCAGACATGATCCTGAGCAAATGGGCAAAAGGCCTTTTTGTATAGCCTTAGAGGAATAATGATTATTTGTCCCACAAAACAAGACTGACCTTGCTTTTGCTAGCCAGATGTTATACTTCCCTTTTTTCATCCAACATTTAATCTATGTTTTAACCCAATCATAAACATTAATGGTTTTTTCCACATAGTTTCTCCATTTGCCTTGCTTTTCCTAGAACAGGTCCTGCAAAGACAGCTTACTTATGTCTTATTGAGTTATACTGAGGCCACTGAGTCACTGTTAGCATCCATTGCTTAATAGCTACCATTTAGTAGTACATTAATGACACACAAAATACTTGCCAAACATTTTATAAACTGATTCTCACCACAGTCCTGAGTTAGGTATTCATATTTCCATGTAAGCGATGAAGCTCTCAGACCCTAGAGGAGTAAATTTGCTTCGAGTTAGGCTGCTGGTAAGTGGTGAAATTCAGGCCTCTATGGCTCCACAGCCTTTGTCCTTCACGCTGTGTGGTAGTTTATCACGCAGACTAAGTACTTTTATCTGTCTCCTTTTAAGATAATGGCCATTTTATTTACTCTGGCTGACTTTCCCAATTATTTTCCAGTTTAGTGACTCATTGATTAAGTCTCTCCTTTGGAATTGTTTCTTTATAGATGTTGAAACTGTGGGCATTGGCTTCCACCCACCCTCATTGTATTCATGAGGAACCATGTAGTTTCTTTCATTTGTCCACCTCCTTTTGTGCTCTTACTGCTAGTCTTTCTTGCCTTACTTTCATTCTCCTCACTTACTTATCATCTCTACTCCTTAGTTCTGCTGGACCACAAAGAAATGTACTAAGAAGAAATGAGAGAAAATGTTTTAAAATGTATTTTTGGGTGGAAATAGCATTGGTGGAAAAATATATCCAGGTTTATTGTAAAGCTTCCTATAATAGGAAATGCAGGTGTGTATATTGTCTTTCTATTAAATTGCGTATTTCTTTTGCCCATGGACATGTTTTAGAACCAGGCATGGTTTTGTTATATTTTCCAGATTTAAATACTGAATAGAAATTCAAGAACCAGGTGGAGACTTAAATAAATCACTGGATGCAAGAAATAGTTTCCATCCATTTGGTCTTTGTGTTTGGTGTTGAAGAACTGTCCTTCAGAATATTGTAATTTACAGGCCCAAATAATATTCTAAAAATAGGGAACTTGGTGGTATGTGTCATTTAAATGCACAGGCTAAAATGGATATAAGTAAAACCACTCAGCAGCTGGTACAAGTGTGCTTCTATAAAAGAGTACCGTTAAGGATGTCATTAGGATGCCGGGCGCATCCCAGCATATATCACTGCATCTCATGTCCTCTTCTTTCCTCATGCTGGATGAGTGCAAATAACCCAATTTTATTTTTTATGTAAATGAACCCTGAAGCTAAGTCTGATTCTCAGACCAGAGAAGAATCTACTAGACCAGTTTCCTTTCTGTTGTGAAATAATGACATTTCTAGGTTTTGACATTTCAGTAATATTCTAGTAATTCTTATTGCTTAATTGCAACATACCAAATAGATGAGAAGACTCTGGAAGAGATATTTTCTCTTCACAATTTTTTTTTTTTAAAGCTGATACACACTGTGTTTAAAACTTGTACATTAGCTTCTCTTCTTAATCTGCCATCCTCCCTTTAATGTTTGGCTCCACTCTTGTTGCCTTGCCTTTTATCTTCAATTCATCTTTCATACAACTTCCAGATAATGTCAATAATAAACAAATAAAATCTGCTGCTCTTTTGATTTAAAAAAAAAAGGCAGTGGTAGCCCTGCAACTCTCTTATAAAATTTAAACTATTTAATATAATCTGCAGAGTACTTCATAATCAAACCCCACCTCCACGTAATTTTCAGGTCTCATCTCCTGAAAGCTTACCACCTTCTCACCAGATCAAGCAACCCTTTATTTTAGCCAAACAAGATCACTGGACATTTTGTGAATATGCTACATTTCCTTACTACTCTTATTTTCGATGCTTGTTATTCTTTATATAACTGTATTTTCTCCATTGTCAGCTTGGTGAGATGCTCATCATTTATATCTAGCCTTTGGCATCCACTCCTCTCTGAAGTCTGCCCTGTTTACCCCAGGAGAGCAGGTGGCAACTTGCATTGCTTCCACTATTGCATTTACTTCTCTGATATTGATTGGGAGAGTTTGGTCATTCAGGAGACCCCTTGAAAACAGGGCTTAGAGCCTTTCACTTTTGAATCTACAAAACCCAGCACAGTGCCTATAATATAAAAGGTACTCAGTAAGTAGTTTTTGAATTTGTTGTGTCCAGTCACTTAGTTGTGTCCAACTCTTTGCAACGCTATGGACTGCAGCACACCAGGCTTCCCAGTCCATCACTAAATCCCAGAGCTTGCTTAAACTCATGTCCCTCAAGTCGTGATGCCATCCAACCATCTCATCCTCTGTCGTCCCCTTCTCCTCCTGCCTTCAATCTTTCCCAGCATCAGGGTCTTTTCCTATGTATCAGCTCTCTTCATCAGGTGGTCAAAGTATTGGAGTTTCAGCTTTAGCATCAGTCCTTTCAATGAATATTCAGAGTTGATTGCCTTTAGGATTGATTGATTTGATCTCCTTGCTGGCCAAGGGAGTCTCAAGTGTCTTCTCCAGCACCACAGCTCAAAGCCATTTTTTGAATGGAGATAATAATTTTGAATTCACCTAGAAAGTAGCATAACCCTAACTCAGTGTGTTTATGATTTTATAACAACCAAGTTCAGACTTAGAAATTACTCATGCTTCCCTGAACAAAATCATGATGATACTTCTCACGTATATACTGGCCTATATATATCAACTCAGAAGGCATGTAATGGCTCTTTGTCCCAGGTTGAGTGATACTAAGGCTGATCAGAGGATTCAGATAATAGCCTGAACTTCCCATTTAAAGTTCTCCACCAACCTTTCTTCGTATGCCTTCATATATTGATGATTGTTGCCTGATTTGGTTATTTCATCAGCAATTACAGAATGATTTTTAAAATCCTATCATTCACATACATTTGTTAGCTGGAATTCCTTAAAAAACAAACACCCTTTGCTCATCAAATATGGCAATTTGGTTGTCTGAAATATAGTTCATTCAGGAATAGCACAATAATGCTTAAATATTTATTGGTAATTTTAGGAAAAAGAATTGGTGTACTAGTTACTTTCAGTGGTGTCCAGGGTACATATTTACTTTTAAATGTATTCCTCTTATTTAGTACTATGCAGATTTGTGTCACCCCTTCAGTAAATGACTTCCCTGATAGCTCAAAATGATAAAGAATCTGCCTGCAATGCAAGAGACCCAGGTTTGATCCCTGGGTCAGGAAGATCCCCTGGAGAAGGGAATGGCAACCCACTCCAGTATTCTTGCCTGGGAAGACTCAATGACAGAGGAGCCTGGTGGGCTACAGTTCATGGGGTTACAAAAAGGTGGGCACAACTGAGTGACTCACACTTCATTTCTGGATGTGGAGTAGCAAAAAAATGTCACAAGGAAATTGGAACCCCGGGATGCAGGTAGGGTCTTAATTTATCATACTTAAATTAGTCTTCCCTGGTGGCTCAGATGATAAAGAATCTGCCCATAATGCAGGAGTCCCAGGTTCAATCCCTGGATCAGGAAGATCCCCTGGATAAGCGAATGACAACCCACTCCAGTGTTTTTTCCTGGAGAATTTCATGGACAGAGGAGCCTGGCAGGGCTACAGTCCATGGGATCTCAAAGAGTCAGACACAACTGAGCAACTACACTTTCTTTCTTTCTTTCTTTTCAGTATCTAGGAATTGTGTAATGATCTTCACCACAAAGGCGTAACTGATTTCTTCTACCAGTCAGCCAATCAAGTACGGTAAAGTAAGCCCAATTATCTTAACACCTGGCACCAAAATTCCTCAGAGGGAGAGATCAATCTGTGCTTAGGAAAATGCTTTGATAAGTTTCTTAGGATAGAATAAGAGAGGAAGGTTAAAGAGAAAAAAAGAAGCAAGGTAATATGACAAGAACCTGGAGTTCACTGGATACAAGTCACTGAGTGATAAGAACAGGCATATCTAATGGTTTATGGAATAAACCATTTTATGTCATATTTTATATATTTGTTATATTGTTTATGGTATAAACTATTGTCACCTCTCCCAGAAAGTTAGTAAAACCTACTATATAACACTTGAAAGCAAAATATAAAGTAATAGAATGTTTAAGGTATTTTATGGGGAGAGGAAATGAAAGGGGCTAAGTTAAGGCATATTGATCACACCAGTTTCCACCTGAAAAAGTTCAGGATGGCTTCTGTCTCACTGTGGATGAACTTTGGGATTGTAACCTCAGGCTTTTATGTTCTTCACGAGATGTCCTGAACCAGTTTATTGCCTTAGTTCTTAGCCCACTGGTTGGCTACTTTGACTGTTCCAAGAACAGTGAGGTCAGAGCCATGTTTTGGCATTCATGTTATTCCCACTTTTACATTTTTTTTGGAGAGAAAACACTTTATGTTCAATATTTCTTTCCATTTCCCCCTAATTTCTGAGTAATCCATTAGAATTGTTAAATTGATGAAAGTTAGTATTTACTGAAATAAGTTTGGAAGATTCTCTTATGTGGAAATATTGTCACTGTGTTGTTTATCTAGTGCCTCATAACAAATTCATGAAGAAAAGTATGTTTATTTTGAAAGACAGGAGACATGTATGTTTGTCTGCTAATGATAAAGACACAGAGAATTAAACTTCGATGATATAGAAAAGAGAGTTACAAATTTTATCCTTGAAAAATTGGACTTGTCCAAGAGGAGGGTTATCTTTAAATAAGAATGTGAGTGATTTACGTGTAGTGAAAGGTAGGAAAGCAGAGCATATGATCTAAGTATCGGAAGTTAGGAAGGTTTCCTGGTGGAAACCTGCTAGTAGGTAGGAAGAGAATGTGTGGAAGTTCTTTTATGATAGCCAAGTTTTCTTAGTAAGATAAGAAATAAATCATCAGCTGAGAGTGAGGATGTGGGTGGATATGCTGAAATATTTGAAAGGAATGAGATTGTTATCTGTGGGTAGGAGAACAAATGGACTAGGGAACTATAGTGTGGTTGCTGGGCACCATTAAGGACCCATTTAAATTTACAGTGAAATCATTCAGCCATGTTCAATTGCCTTGGTGTAGGTTTGAAGTAGGCAGAAAATTGGATTTATATATGTTAATGTTTGGTCAAATGACTATAATGAAGTCACAGCTAGGCAAAGGAATTGAAAGCATATGCAAAGAAGTTAATGTAATGATTGATTATGAAATTTAAGGTGATTTGAGAAACCTATATGCAGGTCAGGAAGCAACAGTTAGAACTGGGTATGGAACAACAGACTGGTTCCAAATAGGAAAAGGAGTACATCAAGGCTGTATATTGTCACCCTGCTTATTTAACTTCTATGCAGAATACATCATGAGAAAAGGTGGGCTGGAGGAAACACAAGCTGGAATCAAGATTGCCAGGAGAAATATCAATAACCTCAGATATGCAGATGACACCACCCTTATGGCAGAAAGTGAAGAGGAACTAAAAAGCCTCTTGATGAAAGTGAAAGAGGAGAGTGAAAAAGTTGGCTTAAAGCTCAACATTCAGAAAATGAAGATCATGGCATCTGGTCCCATCACTTCATGGGAAATAGATGGGGAAACAGTGGAAACAGTGTCAGACTTTATATTTCTGGGCTCCAAAGTCACTGCAGATGGTGACAGCAGCCATGAAATCAAAAGACGCTTACTCCTTGGAAGAAAAGTTATGAGCAACCTAGATAGCATATTGAAAAGCAGAGACATTACTTTGCCAACAAAGGTCCATCTAGTCAAGGCTATGGTTTTTCCAGTGGTCATGTATGGATGTGAGAGTTGGACTTAAAGAAAGCTGAGCGCCGAAGAATTGATGCTTTAGAACTGTGGTGCTGGTGAAGACTCTTGAGAGTCCCTTGGACNCCAAAATCACTGCAGATAGTGACTGCAGCCATGAAATTAAAAGACGCTTACTCCTTGCAAGGAAAGTTATCACCAACTTAGACAACATATTAAAAAGCTGATGTAAATAAATGAGTAAACCTCAAAAAAAATAAATAAATAAAAAGCAGAGACATTACTTTGCCAAGAAAGGTCCATCTAGTCAAGTCTATGGTTTTTCCAGTGGTTATGCATGGATGTGAGAGTTGGACTATAAAGAAAGCTGAGCGCCAAAAATTGATGCTTTTGAATTGTGGTGTTAGAGAAGACTCTTGAGAGTCCCTTGGATTGAGGAGATCCAACCAGTCCATCCTAAAGGAGATCAGTCCTGGTTGTTCATTGGAAGGACTGATGTTGAAGCTGAAACTCCAATACTTTGACCACCTGATGTGAAGAGCTGACTCATTTGAAAAGACCCTGATGCTGGGAAAGATTGAGGGCAGGAGGAGAAGGGGACGACAGAGGATAAGATGGCTGGATGCCATCACCAACTCAATGGACATGGGGTTGAGTGGGCTCCAGGAGTTGATGATGGACAGGGAGGCCTGGGATGCTGCGGTACATGGGTCGCAAAGAGTCAGACACTACTGAGCAACTGAACTGAACTGAAAGTCTTTAGGATATACCAAACTCAGTCTTACAAAATTGCAGTAATCATAACAGCAACAATATAAATATGGAAAAGAAAACACTGTGATTCTATTTGAAATCATGAAAGAAATACAGTCTGTCAGGAGTGTCTATCCCAAGAAAGAAGGAAAGCATAATTATAGGTTAGTAAAATTAAAAGTACAGCCAGACTTTAGTAATAATAAATATTGAAACTTGCTCTCTTTTATTTTTTTCCTTCGGTGGATATTTTCATTTCAGTTCATGTCAGAACGTTATTTTAAAATTTTGCTTTTCTGTCACTTGTATTAACTCCAGGAATACACGTGTAGCACATTCTGCTTTTGATCAAGAAAGCACTTGATCACATCTTTCTCACTAGTATGGAAACAGCCTATCTTTGAACAATCTGAGCTGAGTTTGGGAGTTTTTATTCTAAATAAACTTTTGAACAGCTAAAAAAATATACATATATATCCACCAGACTTTAGTAATATCAAAAATGTTTTAAATGTTCCATTAAATTCAGTTAAGCTTCTGAATTAGCTTTAAATAAACTTTATATATACAAACGTATAGACATAATTTATATCATATGTAAACTTTATATTATATGTACATATGTAATATATATACATGTATGTATGTATTAGTCACTTAGTCATGACTCTTTGTGACCCCATGGACTGTAGCCATCCAGGCTCCTCTGTCCATGAAATTCTCTAGGCAAGAATACTAGCTGCTGCTGCTAAGTCACTTCAGTCGTGTCCAATTCTGTGCGACCCCGTGGACAGCAGCCCACCAGGCTCCCCCGTCCCTGGGATTCTCCAGGCAAGAACACTGGAGTGGGTTGCCATTGCCTTCTCCAATGGATGAAACTAAAAAGTGAAAGTGAAGTCGCTCAGTCGTGTCCGACCCTCAGGGACCCCATGGACTGCATCCTTCCAGGCTCCTCCTTCCATGGGATTTTCCAGGCAAGAGTACTGGAGTGGGATGCCATTCCCTTCTCCAGGGTATCTTCCCAACCCAGGGATAGAAACTGGGGGTCCTACATCACAGGAAGATTCTTTATTGTCTGAGCCACCAAGGAAGCCTATATATGTATTATATATATTTTATATTTTTTATCTTTCAAAATCATAAGAGCCAGAGCTACCTGAAATTCAGATAAATCATAGAAAATTTAGCCCCACAGTACAGTGAAGATATCTCAAAAATCCCAGAAATTTCAATATCGTTTTTTACTTTAAAAAAAAATCACCAATAAAATATATATTTTTTTTACTTCAGATGACTATTCTGCCACAAATATTCTCTTAATGAATCCTGTCAGTTCTGACCCCATTATACTCCTCTTTCTTTTATAGCCACAAGTTAAGAAGCTATTTATCTAGTTTTCTCAGGTGTTAATAGTTCCTTCAGCTGACATCAATGTGACAAGAGGAACATTTAGAACCCAGTTACCAGCTTTCTGGTCATTTACATTGTCAGTTTCATTCATCTTCCCATGAGCAAGTCAGTATGAAATAACAGGCCTATCAAAGAAAAATGAACCTGTGGGATCCTCTTACTGCTGTCAGTTCCATTCAATGTAATTACTAGTTCATTTTACATGGACTTTTGATATTTAGAATTTGGAAAAAAGTTAGACATGATTATTACTAAGAAAAATGTCAATGTCTCAGAGCATATTATCATTTGGAAAATTTGATACCTATCAGTGAGCATTTAAAAATGGTGATAAATTTGAATTTAAGAAGTAGAAAAAATGGCAATTGCTATCCTCTTTGGGCTCTTGACTGGCTGTGTGTGAAAAAGCAGAATAAGATTAATATGCATCTTAACATGGTTGGCCAAGTCCCAGCAAGACACCGAAAAGTCAACAGTAGGTAGGCAGGGGGAAACTGTGGCACTGAAAATCCTTAGCAAAGGCCCAAATAAAGGAATGAAATGATGACTACAGTGAATACACTGAAACACATATAATGGAGTCTTGCAATAATCTTTTTAAACTAAATGGTCAACTGTATACTGGCTGAGGGGAAAACTAACATATACAAGCTTTGAAAAGAAAGTAAGGAAAGAAACATGAAGTGCTGTCAATACTAAGCTAAAATTCCTTATTAAAATATGCACGTTTCCAGCTAAATTTCAGTGTGACTTGAAAACATGATTTATCTTCCCTGGAAGCTACAGACAGTATGAGGCCAGGAATCTGGTGAGGTCACACAAGGCCCATGAAATCCAGTGAAAAACAATAGTCAAGCAAAATTCCCTATTGAATGTAAACAGATGGAAAAAACAGTAATTTTGCATGCAAATACCTAGAGTCAGGTGCCTGCTTGGAATTCTATCAAACCATGAGCAAAAGGCAGAAAAGGTCCCAAGAAAGACAAATGAAATCTTAAAAGAAAATCAATAAATACTTGAAAGGAAGACACTTTTGAGCAATTTTGATGTGTATGGTGCTAAAGGCTTTCACGTGTTATGTAATTCAGTCCTATAAACAATTTATGTGAGGCTTTCAGTACACTTCCTAGGACATGGTAGGGCTCTTCAAGGCAGCAGTGGCCGTGACTATGATTATTACAGTTCAGTTCGGTTCAGTCACTCAGTTGCATCCAAGTCTTTGCCACTCCATGGACTGCAGCACTCCAGATCTCCCTGTCCATCACCAAATCCTGGTTTTACTCAAACTCAAGTCCATTGAGTTAGCAATGCCATCCAACCATCACAACCTCTGTCATCCCCTTCTCCTCCCGTCTTCAATCTTTCCCAGAATCAGGGTTTTTCCAGTCAGTTGGTTCTTCACATCAGGTGACCAAAATATTGGTATTTAAGCTTCAACATCAGTCTTTCCAATGAATATTCAGGACTGATTATTTTTAGGATGGANACCATCACAACCTCTGTCATCCCCTTCTCCTCCCGTCTTCAATCTTTCCCAGAATCAGGGTTTTTCCAGTCAGTTGGTTCTTCACATCAGGTGACCAAAATATTGGTATTTAAGCTTCAACATCAGTCTTTCCAATGAATATTCAGGACTGATTATTTTTAGGATGGACTGACTGTATCTCCTTAGAGTCCAATGGACTCTCAAGCTTCTTATCCATCGCCACAGTTCAAAACCATCAGTTCTTCGGCACTAAACTTTCTTTATAATCCAACTGTCACATCCATACAGGACCACTGGAAAAACAATAGCTTTGACTAGATGGACCTTTGTTGGCAAGGTAATGTCTCTGCTTTTTAATATGCTATCTAGGCTCATCATAACTTTTCATCCAAGGAGTAAGCATCTTTTAATTTCATGGCTGCCATCATCATCTGCAGTGATTTTGGAGCTCAAAAAAGTAAAGTCTCTCTCTGTTTCCATTGTTTCCCAATCTATTTGCCATGAAATGATGGGATTGGATGCCATGATCTTCATTTTCTAAATGTTGAGCTTTAAGCCAACTTTTTAACTCTCCTCTTTCACTTTCATCAAGAGGCTTTTTAGTTCCTCTTCACTTTCTGCCNATATGCAGATGACACCACCCTTATGGCAGAAAGTGAAGAGGAACTAAAAAGCCTCTTGATGAAAGTGAAAGAGGAGAGTCAAAAAGTTGGCTTAAAGCTCAACATTCAGAAAATGAAGATCATGGCATCTGGTCCCATCACTTCATGGGAAATAGATGGGGAAACAGTGGAAACAGTGTCAGACTTTATATTTCTGGGCTCCAAAGTCACTGCAGATGGTGACAGCAGCCATGAAATCAAAAGACGCTTACTCCTTGGAAGAAAAGTTATGAGCAACCTAGATAGCATATTGAAAAGCAGAGACATTACTTTGCCAACAAAGGTCCATCTAGTCAAGGCTATGGTTTTTCCAGTGGTCATGTATGGATGTGAGAGTTGGACTTAAAGAAAGCTGAGCGCCGAAGAATTGATGCTTTAGAACTGTGGTGCTGGTGAAGACTCTTGAGAGTCCCTTGGACTACAAGGAGATCCAACCAGTCCATCCTAAAGGAGATCAACCCTGGGATTTCTTTGGAAGGAATGATGCTAAAGCTGAAACTCCAAGACTTTGGCCACCTCATGTGAAGAGTTGACTCATTGGAAAAGACTCTGATGCTGGGAAGGACTGGGGGCAGGAGGAGAAGGGGACGACAGAGGATGAGATGGCTGGATGGCATCACTGACTCGATGGACGTGAGTCTGAGTGAACTCTGGGAGTTGGTGATGGACAGGGAGGCCTGGCCTGCTGTGATTCATGGGGTCGCAAAGAGTTGGACACGACTGAGTGACTGAACTGAAGTGAAGAGAAGAGAAAAGGAAAGCTTTTTCTTTTCCTTTCCTCACAAGAGTGAGGGAAGCAAAACTATGGCACAATTAATGGACTGGAGATCCAGGTTGGATGAAGGTATTGTTGGCATTGGAGTGGTAGAGAGAGTACCCCAGCATGGTAGTTTAAGCATATATCAAGATCACGAAGGGGTGGAAATTTTTTAGCAAGGACCAAGGCGTTATTGTTGGAGAAGGCAATGGCACCCCACTCTAGTACTCTTGCCTGGAAAATCCCATGGACGGAGGAGCCTGGTGGGCTGCAGTCCATTGGGTCACTGGGAGTCGGACACGACTGAGCGACTTCCCTTTCACTTTTCACTTTCATGCATTGGAGAAGGAAATGGCCACCCACTCCAGTGTTCTTGCCTGTTGAATCCCAGGGATGGGAGAGCCTGGTGGGCTGCTGTCTATGGGGTCACACAGAGTCAGCCACGACTGAAGTGACTTAGCAGCAGCAGCAAGGCATTATTGTTAGTATTAATGGCTGAGGTAAAGAGGAGCGTAAGGCTTTGAGGAGAGATATTCATCCTTATAGATAAAGGCACTGTTGTACACATGGAAGTAAGATTGTTGGATATCCTGACAATGAACTGAATGTTTGACTTTTCAACTAAGAGTGAGTGTTCCAGAGGACAATAATTATCACAATTATAAAGAAATGTTAGTCGCTCAGTTGTGTTTGACTCTTTGCGATCCCATTGTAGCTCACCAGGCTCCTCTGTCCGTGGAATTCTCCAGGCAAGAATACTGGAGTGGGTAGCCATTATTTTCTTCAGGGAATCTTACTGACCCAAGGATTGAAACCAGGTCTCCCACATTGCAGGCAGATTCTTGACTGAGTGGGTAATAAAATCCAGTGACTGAGATTTAAAAGAAATATGTTGAAGAACATATAAAAAGATTTTAAAATCTATTCTTAGTATCCTTAGAGATATTCAAAAGGCATTCATAAGTCAAGAATGGCTGTTACAGAAATAATTTAATTTAAAAATAAAAAATAATGTGTAGAAATTAGTCCAGAGATAAATATACACATCTTTGGACAACTTATCTTTGATAAAGGAGGCAAAAATATACAATGGAGAAAAGAGTCTCTTTCACAAGTGGCGCTGAGAAAACTGGTCAACTATGTGTAAAAGAATGAAACTGAACACTTTCTAACACCATACACAAACATAAACTCAAAATAGATTAAAGACCTAAATGTAGGACCAGAAACTATAAAACTCTTAGAGGGAAACATAAGAACACTCTCTGACATAAATCACAGCAAGATCCTTTATGACTCACATCCCACAGTAATGGAAATAAAAACAAAAATAAGCAAATGGGACCTAATTAAACTTAAAAGCTTTGGCACAATGAAGGAAATTATAAGCAAGTTGAAAAGACAGCTCTCAGAATGGAAGAAAATAATAGCAACTGAAAAAAACTGACAGAGAATTAATCTCCAGAATATATAAGCAGCTTGTTCAGCTCAATACAAGAAAAGTGAAAAACCCAATCAAAAAATGGACAAAATACCTAAACAGACATTTCTCCAAAGAAGACATCCAGATGGTTAATGAACACATGAAAAGATGCTCAACTTCACTCATTATTAGAGAAATGCAAATCAATCCACAGTGAGGTATCATCTAATGCTGGTCAGAATGGCCATCATCAAAAAGTCTACAAACAATAAATGCTGGAGAGGATGTGGAGAAAAGGGAACCCTCTTACACTGTTGGTGGGAATATTAACTGGTGCAGCCACTATGGAAAACAGTGTGGAGATTCTTTAAAAAGCTGGGAGTGGAACTGCCATACAATCCAGCAATCCCACTACTGGACATAGATCCCAAGGAAATCAGAATTGAAAGAGACACATGTACCCCAATGTTCATTGCAGCACTATTTACAATAGCTAGGATGTGGGGGCAACCTAGATGTCCATCAGCAGATGAATGGATAAGGAAGTTGTGATACATATATACAATGGAATATTACTCAGTTGTAAAAAGGAACACACTTGAGTCAGTTCTAATGAGGTGGATGGACCTGGAGCCTATTATATAGAGTGATAAGTCAGAAAAAGAAAGACAAATACAGTCTATTAAGGCATATATATGGAATTTAGAAAGACAGTACCAATGATCCTACATAAAGGGCAGCAAAGGAGACAGATATAAAAAATAGACTTTTGGACTCAGTAGGAGAAGGTGAGGGTGGGATGATTTGAGAGAATATCACTGAAACATGTACATTACCATATGTAAAACAGATGACCAGTGCAAGTGCAGTGGATGAAGCAGGGGACCCAAAGCCAGTGTTCTTGGACAACCCAGAGGGACAGAGTGGGAAAGGAGATGGGACGGGTGTTCAGGATGAGGGGGACACGTATACCTGTGGCTGATTCATGTTGATGTATGGCAAAAACCATTGAAATATTATAAAGTAATTATCCTCCAATTAAATAAGTTAATTGAAAAAATAATGCGTAGAAATTAAAAATATAACTGCACAGCAAAATCCAATAGATCTGCAGAACCATCTATTATGATTAGAATACCCAGGATAAGGCAGAAATTCTAATAACTTTCAGAAAGGAGTAGTTTGTGAATTACCAATGAATGAAAAAACAAATTTTCATCAGACTTCTTTCTAATCAACCACCTGAAAGAACGTAAGAAGGAAACTGAGCAGTATCTTCATAATAGTGAGAAAAAGAAAGAATTGTTTTATTGTGGTAAAAGCACATAACACTAATTTTACCATCTTAACTATTTTTGTGTGCAGTTCAGTACCAAGTATATTCACAAAAGCTCTCTAGAAACTTTTCTATCCTGCAAAACTGAAACTCTATACCCCTTAAACCCAAACTCTTCCTCCCCATTTGCTCTAGCCCTCAGTAACCACTTTTACTGTAAATTTCCATGATTTTAACTGCTTTAGATAGTTCATAAAGTGAAATTATACAGTATTTTGCTTTTGGTAACAGGTTTATTTCTCTTAATACATTCTTGAGTTCATCATGTTGCAGTATGACAGGATCTCCTTCTTTTTATAGCTGTGTAATATTCTCTGAGTGGAAATAATTTGTAATTTACAAGTCTGAGCACAGCCTAACTATAATTCAAATGTGATGGTAAAATTAAAACCCTTTCAGGCAGACACCTTCAAAGGGTCCACATAACCTCATGGATATATTGCAGAAGGAAGAAAATCTGGGATATGATAAATTTCATGAGCAAAATGCAGTAAACCTTTTCTTTGTTAAATAATCATGAATGCACAGTAGAACTAAGTTAATTTGCAACTGAATTATTAGATAATTATAACATGTGATGGGTCAAAGAAAGTTAGAGAATGCTAAGGCTTCCCCTATACAGCAAGAGAATATAGATACTAATTAACTTTAGATGTGTTTGAAAATTTTAAGTATAAATACGTGTGACAAAATTGGAAGAGTAATCACTGAAAAAATAAGTAGGCTCGATTACTTACAAATAAAAGAAAGGGAAAAAAATAGGACATCAATAACTCAGAAAGTTCAACATGGAAAAGGAGGGCAAAGGAGACAACAAGAGAGTGTAGTCATAGAAAACATGAACTAGGTACCAGGAATAAGGACAGATAGGTCATTAGTTATTTATAATATTTGTTATGCTATTTAAATAAGTGATAATTTTTTAATATTATTTAATTACTGTGGTGCACAGTAAAGAATCCACCTGCAATTGGGAGACCTGGTTTCCATCCCTGAGTTGGGAAAATCCCCTGGAGAGGGGAATGGCTGCCTACGCCAGTATTCTTGCCTGGAGAATTCCATGGACAGAGGAGCCTGGTGGGCTACAGTCAATGGGCTCTCAAAGAGTTAGATATGGCTGAGTGACTAACACACACACATATATATTAACAAGGAGTTTATTGATGGGTATAATTTCTTTATTAAAGGATGGAGATTTTCACATTGGGTAAACAACAATATTTAGGTATGTTTTAGAGTCAACACTAAAACAAAATGGTATAGAAAGGCTGAAAAAAAAAGCATATGCAAAACAGTCCAACAAAACTAAAGCATTTATGGCAAGACATCAAAAAGTAGATTTAAAGCCAAAAATAGTTGATAAACAAAAAGGATATTTTATATGAATAGCTCACTGAGAAGAGAAAATAACCATGAAGAAAAAGCTGCTATAAGAGTACACCAAGTAACTTATCTGGAATCACAGTTGGAAACAATATATTTCTCTCAGAATTTGAAAGATCAACTGAAAAAAATAAGTAAAAATAAGTAAAATTTTGATAACAAGTGACAAGCTTGATCTAAGCTATCTCCATCACAGCCTCTATCTTTGTAGCCTACATAGAGAAAATCCATATCCTTTTCATGATAAAATATGCAAAAAGAAAAAATAACCTTTAATAGTGCTCCCAGTTCTCAGACCTGCCAGAGACACTTGGAGGGTGTTAAATTTGGAAAACTCAGCAGTGGCCACAGGATTGGAAAAGATCAGTTTTCATTCCAATCCCAAAGAAAGGCAATGCCAAAGAATGCTCAAACTACTGCACAGTTGCACTCATCTCACACGCTAGTAAAGTAATGCTCAAAATTCTCCAAGCCAGGCTTCAGAAATACATNCTGCTTTTGCTCCTCACCCCCTGCTTTTGCTCACAGCTCTTCAGAAGTGGCATTTGGACATTTTTGGTCCTTTTATATCTTTTGTCCAGAATTTATTTCAACTATACCTGCAGTCAGGCAGTTATTTTTAGTCCCTTATATTTTCTTTGTATTTTGTCATTCCAAGAGATGTTTGTCCAGGTGCAAGCATTGTAGCAAAGTGTCCCAGGTTCCAGGCATGTTCCACAGATTGAAGGAGTCCACTCAGAGCTCAACGGAATGTTTGTGCATACATTTCAAAATTCTAGGAGTTAAAAAAAAAATACATAAAATTTTCCAGAGAGAAAGAAAAAGGCATATACAAACTGGCCTTCTCTAGTGATACTGACATTCTCTAAAACAATATTGAAAACTCAAAGAAAAATAATATTTTCCAAATTTTGAGAGAAAATAAATCCATTCTTGATTTATTTATTTATTTTTGGCTATGTGGGGTCTTAGTTGCAGCAGGCAGGATCTCTTTCCCTGACCAGGGATTGAACCTAGGTCCCCTGCATTGGGAGTGCAGCGTCTTAAGTGCTGGACCACTAGGAAATCCCCATTCTTGAATTCTGATCCTGAATAAATTGTTAATTAAGAGGAAGAATTAAAAAGTGTTTTTACCTTTTATGTGTTCTCTCTCAGGAAGCAAACTAAGGATATGAAAATGTGTCAATGAACTAAGGAAGCAAGAAACAAAATCAATAAGAGGGTGTGCTCAAAGGAAGTTTCAAATAAATGGTAAAGGGAAGTTCCCCGCAGCCTGTTGTGAGGCATAGCTAGGTTACAACCAGTATTAATGGAGTGGAGGGACTGAGAATTTCAGTAGCAATATTCCCTAGGGGGAAAAAAAATTAGAAAGAGTGGAAGGATATATTTATGACCTCATGTGTTGTGTTTTAATGAGAAGAATTTGATTCTCTTATCAAAAAGTTTTATTAAATAGGAAGTTAGAGATGAGCAATGAGGGGTGGCCTAGCTGAAAAGAATGCAAACTAGTCTCTAAACCCCACCCTAGACACACTCAGGAGAGCTCACAGATATGCTACAGAAATAACCACAGAGACTTTTCCAACTCCTACACATGAGCCCTAGGCATACAGTGTATACAAACTAACCATGGGGCTTCTCCAACTCAAGCACATTCACCCTTGAGGCACAGCTGTGTCCTCAAGTAACCCTGGGTAGCTAGAAGCCCATTAAGAGTTCATAAATAGTCTATACATACATACATACATCTGATTATAACGGACTGAATTATGGGAAAGACATGCACAATAGAGCCTGTTGTTGGGTATCTGGCAACTGTCAATCAAAACTCTCAGTCCAAAAAAAAAAAAAAACACACACACAACTCTCAGTCCACAGCCATCCAGATGAATAAGTAAAAGCCCTATTTTGCATGTGCCCAGACACGCCCTCTTCCCTGATTGGCCTTAAGCGCACACATATTTGCATTTTGCACAGAGTAGAACTAAGAGGAGGAAATAGGGAATATGCAAAAAAGGAAAGCCAACAGGTATCGCAGCCACTCCTTTGGGATCAGTCCACCACCCCATTTTGGGAATATACTATCCCCTGTCTGTTTAATAATAAAGATCTTGTCTGCTTGAGCAGTAACTGAGCTGTTACCAGTCTGTTGTTTCTAATCCTTACTATATGAGAGAGGAATTGAGAAATCCTGCCAGCTTGAGCCATAATTAGTTTGTTGTTACAAATCTTTGTTACAGTGAGACAAGAACTAAGGAAGAAAAATAAACCAAGATGAAGGTTTGGGCCTAAATTAGGATAAAACTTTAAAAAATAGGCAAAAGAAACAAGGCAGTCAATAACTCGTGAAAATAGAAGTTATAAAGAAAGCAGATATAAAGATAACATACCATGTAAATCAGTTCTGAATAGTGTTTATATAATTGATTCAAGGGATTAGATCTGCTAGACTGCCTGAAGAACTATGGATTGAGATTTGTAACATTGTACAGGAAGCAGTGATCAAAACTATCCTCAAGAAGAAGAAATGCAAAAGGCAAAATGGTTGTCTGAAGAGGCCTTACAAATAGCTGAGAAAAGAAGAGAAGCAAAAGGCAAACTAGAAAAGGAAAGATGCTACTGCTGCTAAGTCGCATCAGTCGTGTCCGACTCTGTGTGACCCCAGAGACGGCAGCCCACCAGGCTCCCCCATCCCTGGTCTTCTCCAGGCAAGAACACCGGAGTGGGTTGCCATTTCCTTCCCCAGTGCATGGAAGTGAAAAGTGAAAGGAAAGTCAATCAGTCGTGTCCCACTCTTAGCAACTCCATGGACTGCAGTCTACCAAGCTCCTCCATCCATGGGATTTTCCAGGCAAGAGTACTGGAGTGAAGTGCCATTACCTTCTCTAAGAAAAGGAAAGATACATCCATCTGAATGCAGAGTTCCAAAGAATAGCAAGGGGAGATAAGAAAGCCTTCCTAAGTGATCAATGCAAAGAAGTAGAGGAAAATAATAGAATGGGAAAGACTAGATATCTCCTCAAGAAAGTTAGAGACACGAAGGGAATATTTCATGTAAAGATGGGCACAGTAAAGGACAGAAATGGTATGGACTTAACAGAAGCAGAAAATATTAAGAAGAAGTGGCAAGAATACATAGAAAAACTATACAAAGAAGATCTTCATGATCCAGGTAACCACAATGTTGTGATCACCCCTCTAGAGCCAGACATCTTGGAGAGTGAAGTCAAGTGGGCCTTAGGAAGCATAACTAGGAACAAAGTTTGTAGAGGTGATAGAATTCCAGCTGAGCTATTTCAGATCCTGAAAAATGATGTGAAAGTGTTGCATTCACTGTGCCAGCAAATTTGGAAAACTCAGCAGTGGCCAGAGGACTGGAAAAGGTGTTTTCAATCCAACCTAAAAGAAAGTCAGTGCCAAAGAATGTTCAAACCACTGCACAACTGGCACTCATCTCACATGCTAGCAAAGTCATGCTCAAAATTCTCCAAGTGAGGCTTCAACAGTATGTGAACCGAGAACTCCCAGATGTTCAACCTGGATTTAGAAAAGGCAGAGGAACCAGAGATCAAATTGTCAGCATCTGTTGGATCACAGAAAAAGCAAGAGAATTTCAGAAAAACATCTGCTTCGTTGACTATGGTGTAGCCTTTGACAGTATGGATCATAAGAAACCATGAAAAATTCTTCAAGAGATGGGAATACCAGACCATTTTACCTACCTCCTGGGAAATCTGTATGCAGGCCAAGAAGCAACAGTTAGAACTGGACCTGGAAAAATGAAGTGGTTCAAATTGGAAAAGGAGTATGTCAAGGTGAATATTGTCACCCTGCTTGTTTAAGTTATATGCAGAGTACATCATCCAAAATGAGGGACTGGATGAAGCGCAAGCTGGAACCAAGATTACAGGGAGAAATATCAATAATCTCAGATATGCAGATAGCACCACCCTTACGGCAGAAGGTGAAGAGGGACTAAAGAGCCTCTTAATGAAAATGAAAGAGAAGAATGCTGGCTTAAAACTGAGCATTCAAAAAATCCTGATGCTGGGAAAGATTGAAGGAAAGAGGAGAAGGAGACGACAGAGGATGAGATGGTTGGATGGCATCACTGACTCAGTGGACATGAGTTTGAGTAGGCTCTAGGAGTTGGTGATGGACAGGGAAGCCTGGCGTGCTGCAGTCCATATGGGTCGCAAAGAGTCGGACATGAGTGAGCGATTGAACTGAACTGAACTATATAGTGGAAACACTAAGTACTAATTTAATGGAGTCATTCTCATACAGTTATTTGGGAAAGATGGGGAATATATATAGGTGTATAGTTAAGATAGTTAAATCTTCATTTTTCATAATAGAAAGTAAAAGAAAATGTGAAAAAATAGATACTTCAAGGATTTTCAATATAAACATTATTTTGAAAACAAGATAGGTAATTAGGAATCCTCAGAATGTTGGGCCAAATTACAACTTAGGTTGGTTTTTTTTTTTTTTTTTTTTTAGCCATGTACATATAATACTTTTTAAAAAAAAATAAAATTAACTTTTTTGTCTATTTCAGAAATAACTCTTTTTCTTCTCATTCACTATGCTCCAACCACACTGGCCTTCTTCCTATTCCTTGGAAATGATACTTTCCCATCCAAAAGTTTTCACAGGTTTATGATATTTTATTTTTCAGGAACATACACCTTAGAAAATGTCCAAGTCTCCCTTCTTAATATTCATCTCGTAGCTCAGTCATCACCTCCTTAGGGAAACTGGAAAAAATGATTGAATTTTTTGATACTCCTCTTATCGAAGGGTAGAATCTGTTTCTCCTGCTCTGAATCTGAGATTGACTGTGACTAATTGATCAATAGGCTATATCAGCACTGATGTTAATCGAGTTCCAGGCCTCACTTTTAAGAGGATTGACAGCCCCTACCTTGGTCATTTGGAACTTTCACGTAAAAAGTCTAACTACCTTGCTATCACTATTCTGTGAGAAGCTGAAGGCCAGCAATTAGTTACGAATAAGTACTGGCTTGCTTGAACTCAGTTCCCTACAGGGGCAGTGGAGGGTTCTCTTCAGACAGAGGCTAGGAAGTCTCCCACTACTGAATCCACTCATTTCCACGTGGTACCTCTTGCGTGGACCCTTATCCAGTCTGCTCTTCTGAATTCTCTCACATCCTCCCAGCTAACACTCACTCGATTGTTCTATCTCGTGACCAACTTTGCCTTTGTTTGTCTTACAAGAGAATCTTTGTTGCTATATATTTTCTTTCCAAGTCTTGTTTCTGACCAAATCTTTAAGCCGTCTCCTTTAAGGGCTTATACTTTTGATTTTCAAATAACCAGTTCTCAAGTTCTTCGAAAATTCTGACCATTGGAAATACATAGGATTGTCTCTGCTCTGAACTTTATAAAAATTAGAAACTCAAAATCTGACCTTTTACTTCTCATTCCTGCCGTAATTGACAATGAAAGCCTCTGACTCAGTTGGCTAAGGAGAAGCTTATAGGGTAATGAGATCTACAAAACCTCCCCCACTATGTTATCAGCTGCAGAACTGGAATCTAAACACTGAGTGATTCCAAGGCTCCATATGACCATCTGTTATGTGTCTCTCCAGAATTTATCCTTTCTTAACAAGCCTACTTTTCTCTCAATCATGAAAAAGGAGAGGAAAAGCCCTTTGTTATAATATTTCCTCAGTGTTTGTGTGTATGTGTGGTGTTAGACCTAATTACGTAGTAGTGGTATTACCAGAAAAACAGGTTTTTATGCAAAGCTGATGACTAACTTTAGTCATCATCTAAGACTGGACGAGAAAATGATTTCTTTACGCTATGCTTTTTTTCTCTGGAGGTGTAGATATGAGATTTTCCCTAAGTATGAATACTGTGGAATCAGTCACATTTAAAGTATTTGAATTCAAAAGGAAAGAAATTACCACAGCACTATAGGGTTGGGTTTCAGTTCCCTCTTTAAAGTTCTAAATGACTAAATCTGTTAGTCACTGTTGGAAGCTTCATGATTCTTCATATTACTCAGGTGTCATACTGTGTAGGAGCCATGTTGACTTGCTGACTCATACCTTAAAGGCCCCAAAGAGTTAATTAACAGTTTCTGGAGGTATCTTCTTTATTAAATACTCTCTTATTGGGGCTTTCAATAAAGTGCTATGTAGAGCAACTAAGACAGACATTTCCTCAATGTTGAAAGAGAGAGTAGGGACTCGCCACTCCTCAGTTCTTATATGACTACTCATTTCTCTCTGGGTCTTATCATTTCTTCTATAGACTTCATTCAGACTCTTTCAGGTAGTTTTTTGAAAGAAAAAATAAACCTAGCAATTTTATTGTTAATAGAGGTTAACCATAGATGTGAGATGAGAAAGACAAAGAACGGAAGGAATTAGAAGGTGTGGGTTTGTTTCCCTCAGGGTCTAGCTGGCAGCATTCATGATATTCCAGGCTCTGGAAACTGTAAGATTAATAAAGTGACTGGAAGCTATAGGGATGTGTTACGTGACAGTATGGATACTGAGTATTCCGATGTTATAAATAGTGTTAGTGTTAGTTGCTCAGTCGTGGCTGACTCTTTGCGACCCCATGGACTGCAGCCCACCAGGCTCCACTGTCCAGAAGATTTTCCAGACAAGGATACTGGAGTGGGTTGCCATTTCCTTCTCCAGGCAATGTTATAAATGAGTACTCTGAATTTGCTGTTTAGCTTTCTAAGCAAAAAACTGAAGCTTNACTCTTTGCGACCCCATGGACTGCAGCCCACCAGGCTCCACTGTCCAGAAGATTTTCCAGACAAGGATACTGGAGTGGGTTGCCATTTCCTTCTCCAGGCAATGTTATAAATGAGTACTCTGAATTTGCTGTTTAGCTTTCTAAGCAAAAAACTGAAGCTTTCTCTTCAAAAAACTGACTGTGGTAAAGATTCAAATCAGAGCTATAAGAATAAAGAAAATTCCTCACTTGGGAATTTGATTCCATTTACACATATCCCTCCCTTTCCAGAAGTTTGTCTTATGCCTCTTTGCTTTTATGAAAGACCTACATTACTACCTGTTTTCACTAATGAAATCTGAAGAGTATTTCGCTTTTATGAAAAAAGGATAAAAAGTGAAAATAGTCTTCAGCATTTGTTTTGCAGTGAACCGTTGTGGAGGTAGGGAGAGCGGCACGGCCAGGCTCCTTCCCGGGAACTACATTCAGCGTCTCAGCATCAGGCTTTGAAAGCTTTTAGCTGCCTCTGTGAGCATCTGACTTCATCTTGATTTATTCTGNTCAGCATTTGTTTTGCAGTGAACCGTTGTGGAGGTAGGGAGAGCGGCACGGCCAGGCTCCTTCCCGGGAACTACATTCAGCGTCTCAGCATCAGGCTTTGAAAGCTTTTAGCTGCCTCTGTGAGCATCTGACTTCATCTTGATTTATTCTGTGCATCCTTTAATAAGTTGTGTCCTGAGGTAATCGCTTCATCAATGGATGTCATTTTGGCTTACAAGAGGTTTTCATATTTTCAGATACTGAGGGAAACCTATAATGCTTGAGGTAAACATGCACACCAGACACCCGTTGTCTACATAACTAACAAACTTTAACTGAAATCTTACTTTTAAAAGTAAGGCAACAGCCATTTCACCAAGCTGTTGGGAGGAGGAGGATATTGTTTAGCTGTCTTTGCCCTGTAACGTTTAAGCCTTGTGCTTTACGTGCAGCAGGTAATCAACAATGTTAATACAGGTTAGTTGAATTAATTAATAACCATCATAGAAACAAGGACTTGCATTCAATATAATTATAGAATCAAGTATTAAAATTGTTTCAAGATCTTGGGAACTTTATTAACTCATTTTAATTGACCAATTTGTGTATTCTTTCTGTCGTTTTAAATAAATGGGGATTTACTGGAGAAAATGTTTTCTGGGATCATTTCATGTAATAGTTGGTTGATAGGTTTGTTTTCTGTCCTTCAAATATTCATTCATTTATTCATTCAATATATTTTTATTTAGAAGTTAATACCTATAGAACACTGGAAAAACATACATGAAACAGGAACATTCTTTGCTGTTCCAAGTTGGTTCTGTTGGTTTGTGTTGTTCAGTTGCTAAATTGTGTCCGACTCTTTGGGACCCCATTTACTGCAGCACACCAGGCTTCCTTGTCCTTCACTATCTCCAGGCCAGAATACTGGAGTGGGTAGCCTTTCCCTTCTCCAGGGGATCTTCCCAACCCAGGGATCAGACCTGGGTCTCCCTCATTGCAGGCGGTTTCTTTACCAGCTGAGCCATTAAGGAAGCCACCAGGGAACCCCATGTTGACATAGGGCATACAGATAAAAGTATCAAACTGAAACTAAAGTGTCATTAAACAGTCCTTATCCTTACTATATGCAATAAAGTGAAGTCGCTCAGTCGTGCCCGACTCTTTGCTACCCCATGGATAGTAGCCTGCCCCAAGCACCTCCATCCATGGGATTTTCAAGGCAAGAGTACTGGAGTGGATTGCCATTTCCTTCTCCAGGGAATCTTCCCAACCCAGGGATCGAACCCAGGTCTCTTACATTGTAGACGGACGCTTTACCATCTGAGCCACCAGGGAAGACTATACGCAATACACTATGATATTTTCTGTTATAATCTAGTCTACTCTAGTTTGTGCTGGTTGTGATCTACCAAGTGAATATCAGGACCCAGTCAATGCCGTAGGCAATTGTAAGCGTAGTTCTACAGCTCATGGTGGAGATAGTTTAACACAGACACTTGTGAGTGATCAGCTACAGGAAGAGGCGAAAGTCACAGGAGTGACCAATTAAGGGCACCAGATTCTAGAAGTTGATGATAACATGCTACCCGTTTCATATGGTTCCTTTTCAGATCATGAGTCAGTTTTAGGAGTCTAGAAATCCCTTTTCTTTCTAGGTCTTCCTCCTCTTCTTGTATTTTCCTTGTTCTTTTTATGCTCCTCTATTCTTCTCAGTCAGAGAAGACAATGGCACCCCACTCCAGTACTCTTGCCTGGAAAATCCCATGGGTGGAGGAGCCTGCTAGGCTGCAGTCCATGGGGTTGCTAAGAGGCGGACACGACTGAGCGACTTCACTTTCACTTTTCACTTTCATGCGTTGGAGAAGGAAATGGCAGCCCACTCCAGTGTTCTTGCCTGGAGAATCCCAGGGACGGAGGAGCCTGGTGGGCTGCCTTCTATGGGATTGCACAGAGTCAGACACGACTGAAGCGACTTAGCAGCAGCAGCAGCATTCTTCTCAGTATCCTAGCTCTCCTGAGATCTCGAGAAAGTCCCACTACACCTGTGGAAGAGTGTCCATACATCCTTAAAGTATATCCTCTTGTCCTCATACATATAGAGGCTTTTTAAGATTCTTGGTGGAGGTGCTACAAAATAAACATATCTTTTTGTTGTTGTTGTTGTTAATACTGACCATGTATTTTAATATTGGCCATGTTACTTTGTTAGTCTCAAAAATCTTTACTGTTCTGGAGAAAACTTATTTCCCTATACAGGATGTTTTCTTGATNCACCTGTGGAAGAGTGTCCATACATCCTTAAAGTATATCCTCTTGTCCTCATACATATAGAGGCTTTTTAAGATTCTTGGTGGAGGTGCTACAAAATAAACATATCTTTTTGTTGTTGTTGTTGTTAATACTGACCATGTATTTTAATATTGGCCATGTTACTTTGTTAGTCTCAAAAATCTTTACTGTTCTGGAGAAAACTTATTTCCCTATACAGGATGTTTTCTTGATGTGGAAAGGATAGGATAAGAATACTGGCCTCTTTCTGTCTCATCATTCATTTCTCTCCAATGAGAAAAGAATGAATTCTAATCAATATGCCAGGTAGCAGCCTGGACATACTCCTCAATCTCTTTCCCCTGCACCTCTCTTAGGGAATCTGGTCTCAATTTCCACATTATAAAGAAGGTCTGTGATTCTAGAAGNGAACCCAGGTCTCCCGCATTGTAGGCAGACGCTTTACCGTCTAAGCCACCAGGGAAGTCCTGACCAGGTGATCCTGACCAGGCATCAAATCTGTGCTCCCGCCATTGACAGCACAGAGTTTTAACCACTGGACAACCAGGGAAGTCCCTGATTTACATTTTTAAAAGAAGGATAAGTTTGGATACCTTCCACTACTACCTTTCTACTGTTTGTTTGAGTTCGTAGACTGGATTCTAGAATTTGCCAAGCTAATCCAATAACCAAGTGCTTTGCACGGAATTAGAATGTTTATAATAGGGACTTCCCTGGTGGTCCAGTAGTTAAGATTCCACAAGCTTCGACTGTAGGGGGCATGGGTCATGGGGCAGTTAGTTCCTAGTCAGGGAACTAAGATCCTGCATGCTGCATGAAACAGCACCACCACCACCACCCCCGCCCCAAAAAAGAATATTTATAACAGAATAAGACTGGTAAACCACTGAAATAAATTCTTGGTACCAATGAGACTAGTTCAGGTGGTGAAAAAAAAAAAAAAAAAAAAACTCACAGAAACTCAAACACAATCTACTAATTTTTACCTTTGAGTAAGCAAATATTTTCAAACACTTGAGAGTTATTGGTATTACTGTAAATTGGCACCATCTTTTATAGAGTGCTACATGGTTGTTTCAAAATTTAAATTTTGCATGTTTAAGCCAGAAATTTCCCTTCAATAATTATACCCTTTAGAAATATTCACATATATGCCAAGAACAGGTGTGGCAAGATGTTTGCAGACCATCTAAAAATAGGAAAAACATGGGTATTAATGGGCATCCATGACACACGCAGAGCATGATCTGATTTTTTAAAAACTGGGAAACTGGGGAAATATATGAAGATAAGCGTGTCTGATATTCACCGAAAAAAGTCTACAATAAACACACAATATACTTCAATTAATAATCCTTGGTTAGAGGTGCAACAGGGTGAGAAAACACAGTGGGGGTTATCCTTCACTTCTACTTTATATGCTCTAGTATTTAAACTTCTTTTATATTAAGCACATACATTTTAAAATGTAAAGTTAAAAAATTACATTAACAAAAATATTCACAGGCTTTAAAGGGCAGGCAGAGAGAGGCATTAACTAGGGAGGTAGAAAGTGTCATAGCTTTGTGAAGATGGCAATGCCCAGCCATCGTCAGGGTTGTCAGGTTGGGTAGAAACCAGAGTCAGATGAACTTGGCTTGGGGTGTGTGTGTGTGTGTGTGTGTGTGTACACATGAACTTGGCTTGGGGTGTGTGTGTGTGTGTGTGTGTGTGTGTGTGTACACATATATTTATAATATTCTCCCAAACACCTGGGCCAGAAGGTTTTAAATATTATAAAACCAAATGCTACAGTGCCTCTGACCATCTTAACTCTGATTATATTTGTTTGGCTTAACCTGCTTCCGAGTGAAGTTCATCTCTGAGATGTTAGAATTGAGTCATGAACACTGGACAAAACAGGAAATGGGAAAATGGATAATGGCAGTGACCAATCCCTGAGCATTGATCTTCCTACTAGGACCACTTCTGGGTGATTTATGTATATTACTACTAACTCCATAACTCTGCTGGGTAGGTGACTTATTATGCCCACTTTACAAATACACAGTGCAGCTTCCCAAAACAGAGGAGGTCATGTGCCCAGGTGGCATCGCAAGGGAGGTGCTAGGGTGTCAGCCTAGGCTTAACTCCAACCACAATCAATGTTTTCCTGAGTGCTTCTCAGCTCCCTTGAAACAGAGAGGGGGAGGCTCAGCGTTGACCCTGTTGGAACTGCTGGGCTATGCCTAACTTCAGCTGGATGACGGTGCTAAAGATAAGAGGATACTTTTACTTTAGTAAACTGAATATGCTTCCAGAGGCTTTGATAATGTTCCCTAGTTGGCTGAAATTTATATCAGCACTATGCAAAAGAAAAAAATTTTGTTCTCCAAACACCTCCCCCTAGCCCCACTCTAGCCACAGACAGACAGATGTGTGTTCTACTCCTAAAATAAAGGAGTGATGGGATGGGAGGATGATGCTAGAAATCTTTCTCTGATAATACCTCCTCCCACCTGCTTAAGTCTCCCCAGGAAGCCTATCCTGGGCCTTCTCCACTCTGCCATGTGCGATTGGCTGCCAGAGCCCCGACCCTCCAGGGCTATAACTCCTAATGCCAGCTGGTCCTCTACGCCACACTTTAATCGCAAGATAGTGCATTCATTGCTTGCTGGTCCATTCTCCTCAGCAGAACGTAGGCAGGCACATGTAGCATAGGGCTGTCACTACGTCCCTCTTTCTAGTCGTAGTGAGCAGTGCATTGCCTGGTACTCCCCCCAGAATACTTAAAGAATGAACACAGTTCCAGGCAGGAATGTCATTTGGAAGGGCAAAGAAAGTAGAAGGGCCCAGCAGAGAAGTGTCTCTAAAGGTTTGATAAGAGGAGCTGAAAATAGTCCAATTTTTAGCTTGAGAGGAAAGAAATAACAGATATGTCTTGTGCAAAACTCCTTTGTATGATACTATGATGGTGGATGCATTTGTCAAAACCAATGAATGTGCAACACAGAGAGTGGAAACTAGAAAAACTGTGGTTGACAGTGATGAGTCAATGTTGGCTCATCCATTGTAACAGAGGCACCACTCTGATACCCTTGTTGATAGAAGGGGAGGCTGTGTGGTTAGGAGAGAGGTTATATCAGAACTCTATGCTTTCCACTGAATTTTTCCGTGAATCTAAAACTGTTTTTTTAAAAAAGTGTCTATTAGCATTTTTTAAGTAGTAAAATAGATGTCAGCACAAAGAACTGCCAACCTGTGATGCTTTATGGCTTTATGAACAACCTTGCTTTTTCTGAAATATAAAAAGAAATAGACCTCATTAAAACAAAATAGAATAAATCATGCCTATCCATAGAAATACAGAATTTTCTCTCAGGTATGATGTATTGGCCAAGATTAGAGCCAGGTAGCAAACAGAAATGTATTCGTGTGTATGTGTGTGTGTTTGGGTGGGGGTGGGGGGAAATCGGTGTTCATAAAGCAAAAACAAACAAAAATTCTAAATACTTTTTCCAAAATAAAGGAGATACAGATTAATTTATTTCTATCACCATCTTTTTCCTTATCCATGACCCAAATTTGAATTTCCAGTGTTAAAGATCATAACAAAATTTGCCAATTCTCAAGCAAAAGTTTTGTGTACAGTTCCTGCTTTTCACAATAAAAGCACTCCCTGAAATTCTCCCATCTTATCATTATTAAGGCTTCCCTTGCGGCTCAGCTGGTAAAGAATCCACATTCAATGCAGGAGACCTAGGTTCAATCCCTGAGTTGGGAAGATTCCCTGGAGAAGGGAAAGGCTACCCACTCCAGTATTCTGGTCTGGAGAATTTCATGGACTGTATAGTTCATGGGGTTGCAAACAGTCGGACACAACTGAGTGACTTTTGACTTTCACTTCATCAACTTTTTAACATTTTATATATTAATTTTTTCTATGAATGAGGTTTAGGTTATCCCCAAGAAACCAGTATTAATTAGTATTAATTACAATTAATTAAGTAGATCAACTAACAACTATAACCATCTCCAAGGATAAAGTTGCACTTGGAATTTTGTCATAGACTCCTGCTGGAGTTTGGTACCCTCACACACAGAAACATGGATCCAGGGTCCCAGAGGGCAGAAAAACTTCCTCAAGGTCACTTATTCTTAACAGAGCTATCCATGGCAGAACCAACTAAGTATTCTATATGAACTTGATTTACTTGGTCTCATGTAAGCCCTTTACCCCTTTCAGACTGAAGTCAAGTCACAGGGGCCTGTTTCTGGCTGAACTGCTGTGTGACCTTGCCAAGTTAGGGTCTTCTTTAAGCCACCTTGATTTATTTAAAAATTAGTGTCTCCAACATAGAGCTTTTTCATTAGCATGCATCAAAGGGAGTGCTTCAGTCAAAGGGAGTCACACAGAAGGGCAGAGAGAAGAGGGTCAGTTTGAGGAGTTTTCACAGTGCCCAGCCACAAGGAGGGAGGCAAAACGATGAGCTGGCCAACATTCACCATAGCCTTGTCACTGTGATGCAGGACAAGAATGGAACCTTCCTCTTGGCTGAGAGTTGCCTCTCCTCTTTTTCCTGCCTCTTTTTGCTTCCAGTGTCACCACCTCCAGAGCTGCTACGAGAGTGAAAATTCAGGTGCTATTCAGATTCTGCTGCATGCTAAAAGCTGCAGTAAAGCGCCTTGCGCCTTGCGTTCCTCCAGGGTAAGGAGGGAAGAGGGGCCCAGGGGTGGAAGTGATCAGATGAGCTCTTGGTGGAGAAGCCCAGGGCTTTGAAGGCCAGCATTCCTGTTCCCAGGCCACAACTGTAAGTAGGTGTGTGTGCTCGGTCATGTCCTACTNCAGTAAAGCGCCTTGCGCCTTGCGTTCCTCCAGGGTAAGGAGGGAAGAGGGGCCCAGGGGTGGAAGTGATCAGATGAGCTCTTGGTGGAGAAGCCCAGGGCTTTGAAGGCCAGCATTCCTGTTCCCAGGCCACAACTGTAAGTAGGTGTGTGTGCTCGGTCATGTCTGACTCTATGGACTGTAGCCCGTCAGGCTCCTCTGTCCATGGGATTCTCCAGGCAAGAATACTGGAGTGGGTTGCCATTCCCTTCTCCAATGGATATTCCTGACCCAGGGGTTAAACCTGTGTCTCCTACATTCTTTATTGGTGGATTCTTTAAAGGTGGATTCTTTACTGCTGAGCCACGAAGGAAATCTTCCAGGCCACCAGCAGTCGTTTATGAGCTGTGTGTCGATGTACAAAGCACCTCATTTTCCTAAACCTGTTTCAGCTGTTAAATGGAGATATTAGCATCTGTCCAGAAAGGCTATTGTGATTATTAAAATAGAACCGAGCAGGCAAGGTGACCTCATCATTGCCCATATTATTACTGCAGTCTCTCTTCTTATCCCCTCTTGGCTCTCCAGCACCTTAAAAATTCTCAGAAAATACTTGTTGAATTAATGAGTAAACATATAACATGTAGAAACATGTTAAATGGTTCATTTACTAAAGATCAAAGCTTAAGAAATACTTCAAACACTATAGCAGTAGCTAAACAACTAACGGCTTAACTAGTCATTTCTTTCTTACTAGTTTCTTTGTATTTAGTTAAGAAATTCTCCAAGAGTAAAGGGAAGACTTCTCCAGACAGTAACTTTATTTTGAATAAACTTTTGGATACCTATAATATCCCAGATTTTCTCTAGTTAATCTCAGTAGCTTCTGATCTGGGCTTTATGTGCACTGTTTCATTTTGGACTCAAAAACAGTCATTTGAGTTATAACTTATACAAGTAGGAAATAGCAACCCACTCCAGCATTCTTGCCTGTAAAATTCCATGGGCAGAGGAGCCTGGTAGGCTACATACAGTCCATGGGGTCACAAAGAGTTGGACACAACTGAGCACACATTATGTGCACATATTATATTTACCAAATAGTAATTGTTATTTTACAAATAAAACTGATATTCAGAGAGGTAAGTGAATTGACCAAAGCAATAAATCACACTGTTGTTGTTGTTCAGTTGTTTTGTCTGACTCTTTGTGGCCCCATGGACTGCAGCACCCCAGGCTTCTCTGTCCTTCACAATCTTCAGAGTTTGCTCAAATTCATGTTCATTGAGTCAGTGATGGTATCTAACCATCTCATCTTCTGTTGACCCCTTCTCCTGTTGCCTTCGATCTTTCCCAGCATGAGAGTCTTTTCTAATGAGTTGGCTCTTTACATTAGGTGGCCAAGTATTGGAGCTTCAGTTTCAGCATCAGTCCTTCCAGTGAATATGTAGGGCTGATTTCCTTTAGGATTGACTACTTTGATCTCCTTGCAGTTCTAGCAACTCTCAAGAGTCTTCTTCAGCACTACAATTCCAAAACATCATTTTTTCGGAGCTCAGCCTTCTTTATAGTCCAACTCTCACACCTGTACATGACTACTGGAAAACCACAGCTTTGACTCTACCTTTGTAGACAAAGTGATGTCTCTGCTTAATATGTTGCCTAGGTTTGTCATAATTTTCTTTCCTTCCAAGGAGCAAGTGTCTTTTAATTTCATGGCTGCAGTCATTGTCCACAGTAGTTTTGAAGTCCGAGAAAATAAAATAAAGCCACACTGCCGATAGGAAGAAACTGTTTCTAAGGGGGTGCCTAATTTCTGCCAAGACTACCAGCAGAGCCAGAAGTAGAGAAACTCTGGTAGCTTGACTATTAAGCCTTAACCACTATTTGATCCTCTGGGCCTAAGATCAGACCCTCTGCCTCCAGTTTAGCCTAACAACTGAGAAGGCTCAAAGTTGTCAGGTTAAAAAGAATGCACAGATAACTGATACTCCAACCTTGGGAGTTAATTACATCGCTGCACAAGTTTCCCAAAAGAAAAGAGCAGAGAGTTCATCTTTTGAGTTATTATGGCCACACTAGACAAGGCAAGAGACTGTATTATAGTAGTGGCTTGTGTTGGTATACTATACAGAACCGCTTTCTCAATCACGGCACCAAGGCTTTGACATGCAGGAGGTAAAACCTCTTGCTCCCACTTACCTCTACTTCCAGCTAACCTGTCCTGGCCACTCAAATTCAAATTCCACATCATTACCTAACTGGCAGTATGAGCCATCAGTAGTATGTGCAGCACAGACTCTAGTTCTGGGAGGTGGGAGGAAAGTCACATTTGCTCTCCCTGTTTAATCCATCCTAAAAGCCTCTGCTACTTTACCTCTCCAAAACCGCAGTCCTGACGTCACCTCGAGATAACAAGGCTTTCTAGTCTAGCACTTCCCCAGTGGCTCAGATGGTAAAGAATCCACCTGACGGGTTAGATCCTTGAGTTGGGAAGGGCCCCTGGAGCAGGAAATGGCAACCCACTCCAGTATTCTTGCCTGGGAAATCCCATGGACAGAGGAGCCTGGTGGGCTATAGTCCATGGGGTCACAGAGTTAGACACAATTGAGCAATTAAGTTTTCCAGTCTAGCAAATCCCAACCTCCAAATTCATTCACTCATTCAAAACACAGAGTGTCTCTGCCTGTTCCTGTGTTAAGTGTCAGATACACTGAATTAGACAACAGGTTGCAGAAGAGAACCCCAAGAAGTGGCTATCACTGGAGCATGAAGCAAAGACATTTTGAAAGCACTCAGTGTTCATTTATTCATTCCCCATTCTTCTTCCCTGAAATAATATAATCTGTGAAGGAGATCGGCCCTGGGATTTCCTTGGAAGGAATGAAGCTAAAGTTGAAGCTCCAGTACTTTGGCCCCCTCATGCAAAGAGTNAAAGCTGAGTGCTAAAGAATTGATGCTTTTGAACTGTGGTATTGGAGAAGACTCTTGAGAGTCCCTTGGACTGCAAGGAGATCCAACCGGTCCATTCTAAAGGAGATCAGTCCAGGGTGTTCTTTGGAAGGAATGATGCTAAAGCTGAAACTCCAATACTTTGGCCACCTCATGCAAAGAGTTGACTCATTGGAAAAGACTCTGATGCTGGGAGGGATTGGGGCAGGAGGAGAAGGGGATGACAGAGGATGAGATGGCTGGATGGCATCACGGACTCGATGGACATGAGTTTGAATGAACTCCGGGAGTTGGTGATGGACAAGGAGGCCTGGCGTGCCGTGATTCATGGGGTCACAAAGAGTCAGACACGACTGAGCGACTGAACTGAATTAAAACTTCTACCTAGACTTCTACTGTCTAAAAAGAGTCAAAATATAGGAAAGTATAAGAAATGTACTCCATATGACAGAGAATTTGTTGTGAAGGAAATTGGGTTTCTACTACCTCTGAAAGAGTGAGCCAGCTATACTAAATGCTACAATAATTTGAACAGAATTTAATGGAGAAATCCACAAAAGTGTTCACTATCGATACAAAATAAGAGTGGAGGTGTGGCCAATGGATAATTTTGAAAAACTCAGAACCTACTGTTTTCATGTTTTTCATTGTGAAGGATGCCTGAAAATTTGGAGTAACATATTAGAATAAAAGTATGTAGGGACTACAAAGCAAAGAAAAATTAAATAAAAGGAAAGAAATTTGACTCTCAGCTCCAGCAGACCATTCTAGTTTTCATGGATTCAGGAAGGAAAGGACCAAAGTGTCTTAAACTCAGTTCAGTTCAGTCACATGGTTGTGTCTGACTCTTTGCAACCCCATGGACTGCAGCATGCCAGGCTTCCCTGTCCAGCACCAACTCCCAGAGCTTGCTTAAACTCATGTCCATAGAATTGGTGAAGTTGGTGATGCCATTCATGCATCTCATCCTCTGTCGTCTCTCTCTCTTTCTGCTTTCACTCTTTCCCAGCATCAGGGTATTTTCTAAGGAGTCAGTTCTTCACATCAGGTGGCCAAAGTATTGGAGCTTCAGCTTCAGCCCTTCCAATCAATATTCAAGGCTGACTTCCTTTAGGATGGACTGGTTCAATCTCCTTGCAGTTGAAGGGACTCTCAAGAGTCTTCTTCAACACCACAGTTCAAAAGCATCAATCCTTCAGCACTCAGCTTTCTTTGTGGTCCAACTCTCACATCCATACATGACTACTGGAAAAGCCATAGTTTTAAAGTATTTTAAACTGTTGGAAATATAACTGAGTTTCCCAAAGAAAATTATAAAATGAGACATAAGAAGCATATTTAACTACTATAAATGCATAAGAGAAAAGAGATCGAAAGCTGGGAACATTCAAAAGCTAAGGAAAGATAGCGTCAGGAGGAGCCTGTGACATGGATATTGGTCTGTCCTGAAATACTAGAAGTCCAGGCTTTTAAAACCATAATAGCACCAGCACTTCAAGAACTTTTGAAGTATTTCTCCAACTGAAACTAGTGTGAGAATGAAGGGCAAAATTTCTCTTTAAAACAGATGTCCTAACCTAATGCAAAGTTTCTCAATCTTGTCACTGAACATTTTGGAAGGAATATTTTGTTGTTGTTGTGGGGACTGTCTTGTGCATTTTAAGTGGTTTAGCAGCATCCTTGGCCTCTGTGCCCTAACTGCCATGAGCATACCCCTTCCTCCCCACCTCCCTAGTTGTGAAAATGAAAAAGTCTCCAGATGTTTAGCATTGTTGCACGTCCCCTGGAGGCAAAATCATTCCTGCTTAAGAACCGCTGTCCTAAACAATTCCTATTAGAAGAGGTGTGGAAGAAGCCAGTGTGGTATGGAATGGAAAGGTTTGCACACAAGACATTGTGGGTGTTATAAGGCAGAGTTTGCCTTCAGTTCATCACTGGTGCATTATAAACGAGAGTCCAAAGGAAAAAAAGGAAATAAAAGAACTGAGTGTGCTGATTCAGGGAGAAAGGCATCTCAGATTGGACCTGAGGTCTAAGGCTGCCATTACTGCAATTTTTTTAACTTTTTGTAAGCTGAGAGGATAATTTCATTCAACTTTCTCTGAGAGGTGAATACATGACTGTCACCCTCAAACCCCACCATGTCCTCTAGATATAATAAATGCATGATGTTCAAAGTACCCTCTCTGAGGAAGAGTTCTTTCTTTATGTTGAAAATTTAAAGTTGTGGACAATTAAGTTTGCCATAGATGACTGGCATCCTAGTTATGTAGAAACTCAGATTTTCTTTGTCTCTCTGCCTTCCCTCAGATACACTGAGTCTTTGCCATGGCCTTTGGAAACAATTAATACCTTCGTCTGTGGACATAATTTTGCCTGAAAGAGCTGCTTAGGAAACAGGGATTATTTCACATTCCAAATTTCNGTTTGCCATAGATGACTGGCATCCTAGTTATGTAGAAACTCAGATTTTCTTTGTCTCTCTGCCTTCCCTCAGATACACTGAGTCTTTGCCATGGCCTTTGGAAACAATTAATACCTTCGTCTGTGGACATAATTTTGCCTGAAAGAGCTGCTTAGGAAACAGGGATTATTTCACATTCCAAATTTCACTGAAGATGGGGCCAGTGCTGTTATAGTCTTGTATGTTTTAGAAACCCTTAAGAATTTTGAAAAAAAATGAGGCTCTTCAGAGATTTGGGGTTCAGATTCACAACTCTGAGGGAACTGTTCTGCATCCATTAGAGGATAGAAATGGCTGTGTCTCAACCAAGGCTTCTCATAGAGAATCTCTCCAACCAAAACTGGACAGAATAAGAAAGTTGACCTCAATTTAACTTGAAATATTTGTAATTTAACTTTCAATGGCAAGATAATTTCCATTTGTGCTTCAATTTTATTGGACTTAATTTGTGAATACATTGAAAGTGAGGTACATGAGTGTTCAATTTCTTCATTTCCTGAGAAATTAATACTGGAAGAGAGTTTATATTAAAATTTGAGGACTCTTATTGCTGTCATTTTATTATTGGAGTATCTTTGATCTCGCTGTAGAACCTCCGATAGCTATGTTAATGTGGCTGGGGAAAAAAATGGAATTAGAAAAGTAAGTGAGAGTTCAGTTCAGTTCAGTTCAGTCTCTCAGTCATGTCCGACTCTTTGAGACCCCATGAATCACAGCACGCCAGGCCTCCCTGTACATCACCATCTCCCAGAGTTCACTCAGACTCACGTCCATCGAGTCGGTGATGCCATCCAGCCATCTCATCCTCTGTCGTCCCCTTTTTCTAGGCTACGAATAATAGAGTGGCCTTGGAAATTTTAACCCATTGTATGGTTCTGATCCATTTCAAAGCATTTTGGAGCAAAACTATGTTGACCTAAGACAACCCAAAATAGGGTAGTGGTGGCTCTTGGGGAGTGGTCTCTTGAAATTGAGAGCTGGTCTTGTGGTGATAGTATGCTACAACTCTCTTCTCTTGGAAAATAATTCCATTTCCAGTTTGTCCCTAGCTTAACAGTTAGAGACTGAAAAGCTGAGCGAAACTGGGTGAGGAAACCACTGTTCCTCACCTCCTTATATTTTCTTCATTGGGGAGGGACATATATTAATACAGCACTGTTGTCTTCCTTCACTTCCTCCTGCTGGTGGTGCTCTGAATTCAGCTTGGTGATTTGACAGAGGACTGCAGTCCCAGCCCTGCCTCTTCCGCCCGCCCTTTTCTCCTGAGCAAGGGACTCTTGGGAAGGCCTGAGAGAGACTTGCTCTGGGTTCGCTCCCCTGTGCTCTCAGTCTGACAGTGGTAGGCTTCCATGAGGAAGGTCTGACAAAGTTTTACACTGCTTGTCTTACTCTGAGGTTTAGTCATAATGCTGATAGTTATCTCTGACCTACTCCTCATCTATCTTTGAAGTGGTTCAATGAGTGAAGCAGAAGTAGATGTTTTTTTCTGGAACTCTCTTGCTTTTTCTATTATCCAGTGGATGTTGACAATTTGATCCCTGGTTTCTCTGCCTTTTCTAAATCCAGCTTGAACATCTGGGAGTTCTCGGTTCATGTACTATTGAAGCCTGGCTTGGAGAATTTTGAGCGTGGCTTTACTGGCACATGAGATGAGTGCAATTGTGTGGTGGTTTGAACATTCTTTGGCATTGCCCTTCTTTGGGACTGGAATGAAAACTGACCTTTTCCAGTCCTGTGGCTACTGCTGAATTTTCCAAATTTGCTGACATATTGAGTGCAGCACTTCCACAGCATCATCTTTCAGGATTTGAAATAGCTCAGCTGGAATTCCACTTCCACTAGTTGTGTTCCTAGTGATGCTTCCTAAGGCCCACTTGACTTTGCACTCCAGGATGTCTGGTTCTAGGTGAGTGATCACACCATTGTGGTAATCAAGGTCATCAAATCATTTCATATAGTTCTTCTGTGTATTCTTGCCACCTCTTCTTCTCTATCTTCTGCTTCGGTAAGGTCCATACCATTTCTGTCTTTTATTGTGTCCATCTTTGCATGAAATATTACCTTAGTATCTCTAATTTTCTTGAAGAGATCTCTAGTCTTTCCCATTCTGCTATTTTCCTCTATTTATTGGCATTGTTCACTTAGGAAGGCTTTCTTCCTAAGTTCAATACAGTAGATCCCTGGCATCAGGATGTAAAGCCACATTGCTTTAGAAATGTTCCGTTAACAGTTGAGTGAATAAATTCTATGGGTGTCATAGGTGAAGGACATAGAAGCCTGGAGTGCTGCAGTCATGGCTTACAAGGAGTTAGACATGCCTCAGCAACTGAGCAACAATCATAGGCACACAAAGTGTAGTTTCTTAAAAGAAGCCTCACCTTTACCATTATCTAACTGGTGACTTTGAGCAGTCACTAAAGTAACTTCAAGTTTCAGTTTTCCAATATATTAAGAAAGAAGAAATGATAATGATATCTACTCAAATATGTGATGTTAAAGTAATACCACAGACATACAAGTAATTGGACAGTTGAAAGGATTTTAAAAATATTATGTATCTGAATGGTAGTATGACCCCACCATGGCTCTTGATGGTGAGTGTTTGGTGAATGTACTTATTTATTTATTTACTGATTCATTTGTTTATTAAGTAAAAGTACCAGGTCTCAGTTGGAACACGCAGGAACTTTAGTTGCAGGCATGTGAACTCTTAGTTGTGGCATCTGGGATCTAGTTCTCTGGCCAGGGATTGAACCTGGGGCCCTTGTATTGGAAGTGCAGGGTCGTAGCCACTGGACCACCAGGGAAGTACCTGAATGTGCTTTTTGTGAGTCATCCATTCTATTGAGTGTAGCACTGGGCGCAAAGGATCCAGCTTTCCAAAGGATCCAGTTTACTTTCCTGAACATGAAGGAGTTGCCTTTAGATAAACCTTTTTGTTAATGTTGATAATGAGTAAAACAGTCAAACTCTCTTGTTTATTTTGCTCAGTCTTTGATTCAGCATAGCTGAGCACTGATTTGACTCCACTTTCTTGCAGAGAAGAAACCTATGAGTCATAGCAAGGCCTATTCCAGTTTTTCTCAGGTTTATTAAAATTCTGATTCAACAGGTCTGGGTTAGGGCCCGAGATATTGCATTTTTAATAATAATAATAAGCTCATAGGTGACACTGGTATTTTTGGTCTGCAGACTGTTTGAGTGGGATGGCAAGTCTCAAGAGGATATAGGCAGGGAAGGTAGTTGTCTTTCTAAAAAGGACCTTTTATGAGGTACTTTTAAGGTCCTTTATTTTCACAAGTAGGGAGGTAGGGAAGGGCTATCCTAAGAAAGTAAAAAGGAAAATTACTCTTGCAATTAATTGGAAACTGATTAAGCTTCCAGCAGGGGAAAGGGGAGCAGTGTTGTTTCATAGCCTAACATCTATAGCTTGAGGAATGATTTGTCTATCTAGAAATCTTTATGAAATTTATATTAAAAAACCAGATAATCATGGGCTAAGTTTGAAGAATTCTTTGTAAATCTAAGCAGCTGGAAATTGTTTAACAAATATGATGCATATTTTCTTGCCTATTGAGGTCAATTAGTTGGTAAACAGGAGGAATAGTGCCTCTCACTATCACTGTCATTGTTATAATCATTTTCTTTATCTCAAAAACATCTCTTCAGAGCATGTCACTGATGATTAATTCTGTTACACGTTCTGTCCAAAGTTTACCATATAGTTTGTATGAAATAGGCCACATTGTGACACCAACTTTGTCCGGGAAATCAAATGAAGTTTTTATTTACAAAAAATATCTATCTCCCCTTTTATGGTAGATAGGAGAAAGCCAATATTATCAGAACACCCATTAGCTTTTACCATTTTTTTCTTCTGTATTTTTCGTGATCATAATCAGTGGTGAATCTGATGTGATTACCATCAAAAACAAGATAAAATGCCTGCACTATCAAGGGCTCCCCTTTTGGTAATGAAAATGATCAAAATAGGGTCTCATTAAATTAGGTCAATTGAGATCAGATGAATTTAAGTGAATATAACATTGGAATCACAGCATATTTTATTGTATTGATTTCAGATATTCACAATAACTAAATGAAACTCAGAAAAGTTTTTAATAAATAAGTGAGAAGACAATTAATCATTTGATATTGTAAATAGATTTTTCTAAAATGTTTTAGGATGTCATAAAATGGTTTTTCAAAGTTGCAATTTTATTCTTTTCTTCATTACAATGTATGTTTTGTTTAAAAATAAATTGACTCAAACTTTAAAAAAGGATCCTAGTTCTATATGTGCCATATGATGGAGCTGGAAAAAATGCAATTTTGCTGACATTACAAGTTTGTTTTTCTGTTTGTCTAAAGTTTTTTCAGGCCTTAGGCCTATGAACACAGGCTTCGGTTATATTTTGACCAAATCAAGAGACCATTTTTAGCTGGCATAAGGATATGCATGGTTCATTTTCCTTCTTTTAATATGAATAAATTTCCATTGCCATCTTTGTTTTCCAGTGTCATTTAGAAACAGGCGATAGTATCCTGCCAGATGCTTGCATTCTGAGGTTCTTGTCTATAGGTGGAGCCGCCTATCTGGGGTTTGATGAAAACTCTTTCACTGATGATTCTATTTTCACATCTTTTTTTAATAATCTCCCAATTAACTGCTTCAATATGTTTATGAAATTTCTAACCTGATAATACCAACAGGCGTAACATTTGGTGGAGATATTTTGATGGGAGCAGAGCTGGTAGTGGTAATACAGCAATAATTGCCGGCTCATTTACGGACTATTTAGGTCGTGCAGTGAGCCAGATGAGAACAGCTAATGAGCACAGCTTCTTGCTGTAATTAGTCGAACAGTGGTGGCTCACAGATGATTTACAGTTTGCAAAAAAATCTGTGTATTTACTGAAGTGCTTATGTATTCTGTAAAGTTGTGACAAAGTAACAACTTGGGGATGTTGTGCTTTCTGCTCCCACATACCCTTCAGAGAGCTTAAACAATAATGCTCTCAGCACCCACAGCTTTGGCGGCGAGTGGCGCGAGTGCTAGGTGGCTTCAGGTTTTCTCTTTGCCTGTTTCTCACCCCAGATTTCTTTCGCATCCCACAGTTTCTTTCACATGCCTCTTTAACAATGTGGCAGGTACAACAAAGCATCTCCACAGCTTTTCCATCATGTCTGCTGTAAGGTGAAATTGTTTGGTAGTCACATTTTTAAGAGCCAAGCAGCTGGAATAGTTGCAAATAGCTGCCGAATATGGTGACCTGTCTTTAAAAGGTGGCCTCTCCGTTTCTGGAGAGGACTGAAGCCAGAAAGCTATACCAGCAGATTCAGAAGGGAAAATATTCTGTTTTGTTTTTGTTTTTGAAAGACTGGTCTGAAGCTGTCCTTGGTTTTGGAATTATGCCAGAAGCATGGCTTTAGATTCCTTTGATGATTGGCTTTCAAGGAAAGACAGTTCTGCTACTTCTTTGAAATATTTTTTTCTATAGGTGAAAAATATTATTGTTAGATTTTTTGTTTTATATTTTTTCTTTATTTTTCTTCTTGCAATCAGTCTGATTTATTTTTTATTCTAATCTTTGTACAACTAACTTGTTAATATCTCAGGTCAAATTTATGTGTTGGCACACAACTTGCTAACCACAGCCTGATCACAGTGGCAACCAGAAGTGACTATCTTGTAAAGAAATTCCACTGAAGGCAGAAGGATATTCCCTTTTAGAATCAGTCTGATGGGCATTACAGAAAAAGAAAAGAGAGAAAGAAGAAGGGACCTTGACCTACTAAAGCATTTAGTTATTCACAGAAAGTAATTAGAAGGAATGAATATCTCTTGGGTTATCTGAATATTTTTTAAAAGTGGAATTTTCAGTTACTTGCAATAAAAATCTTGCTAAAGGATACAACTCCAAGTTGTTCATGACTCCTTTTGTTCCTAAGTCTAAAACAGCTCTCTACAAATGATAGTCCATACTATCTCTTGGTGATGAACGGAGTTGGTAAATTTTGCCCTGGCCTAAATTTGCACTCAGAGAAGGCAATGGCAACCCACTCCAGTACTCTTGCCTGGAAAATCCCATGGACGGAGGAGTCTGGTAGGCTGCGGTTCATGGGGTCGCTAAGAGTCGGACACGACTGAGCTTCTTCACTTTCACTTTTCACTTTTACGCTTTGGAGAAGGAACTGGCAACCCACTCCAGTGTTCTTATCTGGAGAATCCCAAGGACAGCGGAGCCTGGTGGGCTGCCATCTATGGGGTCCCACAGAGTCGGACATGACTAAAGTGACGCAGCAGCAGCAGCAAATTTGCACTGGAATCAGAAGTGTGTAAGCAGAGGGATTATGAACTTCTTTGATATTGGTAAATACCATTTAAAAGAAAGCACGTGGAACTAGAAAGTACTAAGGGAGTAACGTGTTTATTGTCAAGAATGGGAAAAATTAGGAGTGAGGAACTCAGAAAGATGACTGCTAGGTCTCCAGTGGGAGTTTCCTACTATCATATAAACCCACAAAGTCAGTTTTATTCTTACTGCTCATCTACTCTTACAAAGTTAGACCTCAATGTCTGTCCTTTCTGGTTGCTTACGTTAATTTCTGTTAGTGAATCAACAATGAAAAAAATCCATCCTCACAGCATATTCTGCCAGAGAGCAGAGACTATGATCTTTTCGATAAGTATCAATTGATGACCAATTCAGGGAAAGTTCATTTTGGAAACTTTATAAGACATAAGAATGATATAAGTATAGTCAAAAAGTCAAAAGAATATTAACATTTTCTGTTGATAAACTGTCAAGTGCTCCTTTTAATGAAGTGTGCTTGCTTGCTTTAGTGGCCTAATGGCACCTACTTATTTCCTTATTTACAAGGGCAACCTTCTGTCATCACTGCCTCCGAGGAAAATGAAAGCAATAATACATTGAGAGTAGGGACAGCTGGGTCATTTTTTTTAGTAGAAACATGGCAGTGCTCTAAGCCCCAAGTAATGGAAGTAAAATGCTTTGAGCAGAGAAACACTCACTTTCTTTACCTGTAAAATGCAGACAGTGCTACCCACTGTGAGGTATGAGGGAGGATTCAGCGGCTAGCACAGTGCCTAGTATTTGGTAGACAGTCAATAAAAGGTAGCCATTATTCTCATTAATAATAATAATTATAATACATGTAACTTACTAGAAAAACTAGCCACTCTCAAAAAGTTGCTAAATTGTATTTTTATAACAATGATGTTCATTTAAGAATTTTTTAAATATTCTTCTTTGATATTAAGTTCTTTAACAAACCGTGTATAGGCGTAGGGAGCACCATTGGAAAGACAGGTTAATTGGTGGCCTGTAAGTGGTGTCCTCTATCTAAGGAGAAACGTGATTCACACCTGGAAGAGTATCTACAACTCATAACAATAATGGTGAAGATATCTACTACACTAAACTCTGATACGGAGAAGGCAATGGCACCCCACTCCAGTACTCCTGCCTGGGAAATCCCATGGATGGGAGCCTGGTAGGCTGCAGTCCATGGGGTCGCTAAGAGTCGGACACGACTGAAGCGACTTAGCAGCAGCAGCAGCAAACTCTGGTAATTTTTTCCTTAACTTTTGTTAGTCTTTTCTGACATTTTACTTAGAAGTATTAAACTTAACACTATTTTTTAAAAGTATGTGGCAGCTAGCTTTCAACTGTTTAACACTTATGTATGCTTGTCCATTAGACTTCTCTTACTTACAGCATATCTCCCTATTTATTTGCATTGTTACCCAGAAAATAAAACATCAAGATTCTATTGCTCCAATTAATTGATGAACAGATCTGGAAAGAAAAAATCGGCAGGAGAGAGAATTTTTCCTTTTATTCAAGATGTGTATTAAATACAAACCTGGTTATAAACCTTCAAGGCAGTTACTTACTGAAATTAAACTTAATATGTGGCCATTTTGAACCAAATTCCCTTGGATGTTCTCAGTTATTATGTAAAACAAAATTATTTTTCTCTGCATGGGTTTTCTAAGAGTCTGAGAGGCCACTGTGTAATCAATCATCTTAAGTTTGACCTCTTCAGGAATTGATACACACACACACAGAGCACAGTGAACATAGTTGTGTGGTCTGAGAAACAACTGAATTTATAAGACAAGAGACTGTCACAAGTTCATTAAAGATAAAAAATAATTCATGAATGTTCATGTACCTAGGATTTTAAAAATTATCTCAAAAAGATACCTTTTAAATGTTTGTCAGTGACAATAAAATAGTTAATTTATATGAGAGCTAATAAAAATTCTAAATGGATTAAAAACACATACTTGCCCTTGTTGTCAAAAACATTGTAAACAAGTGAGGTGCCATTTTGTACTCAGAAGACTGGCAAAATCTGTCGAAGATGAATATGAACTTATATGTGTATAGAAATGAATACTTTCATACTTTCTTTTGCAGCTTCATTAAAACGTTGATGTATAATAAGCTGCACATAAAGTACACAATTTGATGAGTTTTAAGATGCCTGACATATCTTTAAAAATATTGTCATATCAGAATGCTGAACATATTCATCACGCCCAAGAATTTCTTTGTGCCCCTTTATAACTGATCCATCTCTCCTCCTCACTGTCTTCCTAGGCAATTAGTTATCTACTTTCTGTCACTATAAATTAGGTAACATTTTATGGAATTTTGTAGAAAGATAATCATAAAGCATACACTCATTTATTGTCTAAATTCTATCATTCAGAATAATTATCTTGGCACCTGTGTTTTGTGTATCAATAGTTTATTTTTTATTGCTGAGTAGTATTCCATCATATGGCTATACCACACTTTGTTCACCGTTTGATAATGGTGAATATTGTCATAGTCATAGAATATGGTGGAGTAGAAGGATGTGTGCTCTTCTTCTGCAAGAGCTCCAAAATTACAACTCGCTGCTGAAAAACCATTGACAGGAGAATGTTGGATCCCACCAAAAAAAGATGCCCCATGTCCAAGGGTCAAGGGCACTGAGTGCAGCAGTGCGTGCATGGGACCTTTTGAAGGAGGTCTCCGTTATCTTCATTACCTCCACATAGTTTGGCCTCAGGTCAAATAACAGGGAGAAAACCCAGCCCTGCCCATCAAGAGAAAACTGGATTAAAGATTTACTGAGCATGGCCCTGCCCATCAGAATAAGACCCAGTTTCCCCCCTCAGCCAGTCTCTCTCATCAGGAAGCTTCCATAAGCCTCTTATTCTTCTCCATCAGAGGGCAGACAGAATGAAAAGCACAATCACAGAAAACTAACCAGTGTGATCACAAGGACCATAGCCTTGCATAACTTAAAGAAACTATGAGCCCTGCCATGTAGGGCCACCCAAAATGGATGGGTCATGGAGGAGAGTTCTGACAAAACATGGTCCACTGGAGAAGGGAATGGCAAACTACTGCAGCAGTCTTGCCATGAGAACTCCATGAACAGTATGAAAAGGCAAAAAGATAGGGCCCTGAAAGATGAATTCTGCAGGTCAGTAGGTGCCAAATATGCTCCTGCAGTTCAGTGGAGAAATAACTCAAGTAAGAATGAAGAGACAGAGCCAAAGGAAAAACAACACCCAGTTGTGGATGTGACTGGATATGGAAGTGTCCAATGCTGTAAAAAATATTGCATAGGAACCTAGAATGTTAGGTCTATGAATCAAGGCAAATTGAAAGTGGTCAAACAGGAGATGGCAAGAGTGAACAATAACATTTTAGGAATCAGCAAACTAAAATGGACTGGAATGGGTGAATTTAACTCAGATGACCATTATATCTACTACTGTGGGCAAGAATCCCTTAGAAGAAATGGAGTAGCCACTGTAGTCAACAAAAGAGTCTGAAATGCAATACTTGGATGCAGTCTCAGAAATGAAAAAATGATCTCTGTTCATTCTTCTGATTCTATTGAGATGATCATTTGGTGATCTGTTAATTTGATTAATTGCATTTATTGATTTTGAATGTTAAACCAAGTTGAATTTAAATCAAATTCAAGTTAAACCAGCTTGAATTTCTGAAATAAATCACAGTCATGATATATTATTCATGTTTATCTTTTTCTATTTCATTTGCTAACAACTTAAGGCCTTTTACATCTATGATCACGAGGGATATTGGTCTATAATTTTCTTTTCTTATGATGTCTTCATCTGGTTTGGAATCAGGGTGATGCTATCTTTATAGACTAAGTTGAGAAGTCCTGTTGTTCAGTCACTGTGTCTGACTCTTCGCGACCCCATGGAGTGCAGCATGCCAGGCTCCCCTGTCCTTCACCGTCTCGGCGTTTGCTCAAACTCATGTCCATTGAGTCGACGATGCCATCCTACCATCTCATCCTCTATTGTCTCCTTCTCCTCCTGTCTTCAGTCTTTCCCAGGATCAGTGTTTTTCAATGAGTTGGCTCTTCTTATAAGGTGGCCAAAGTATTAGAGCTTCAGCTTCAGCATCAGTCCTTCCAGTGAATATTCAAGGTTGATTTCCTTTAGGATGGACTGGTTGGATCTCTTTGCAGTCCAAGGGACTCTCAAGAGTCTTCTCCAACACCACAGTTCAAAAACATCAATTCTTCCATGCTCAGCCTTTTTTATTGTCCAACTCTCACATCTGTACATGACTACTGGAAAAACCATAGTTTTGACTATATGGACTTTGTTGGCAAAGTAATGCCTCTGCTTATTAATATTCTATCTAGGTTTGCCATTGGTTTTCTTCCAGGGAGCAAGCAGCTTTTAATTTCATGACTCCAGTNCTTCCATGCTCAGCCTTTTTTATTGTCCAACTCTCACATCTGTACATGACTACTGGAAAAACCATAGTTTTGACTATATGGACTTTGTTGGCAAAGTAATGCCTCTGCTTATTAATATTCTATCTAGGTTTGCCATTGGTTTTCTTCCAGGGAGCAAGCAGCTTTTAATTTCATGACTCCAGTCATGGCAATTGTTCCTTCTTTTAATTTTTCTATAAAAGTTCATGTAGAATTGGTATTGTTATTTTCTTAAATGTTTACTACTATTCATTAGTGAAACTATCCAGGTCTGAACTTATCTTTGTGAGAAGGCTTTAAATTGCAAATGAAGTAATAACTAGAGAAGGCTTCAGTTTATTTCTTGATTGGTTTTGATAGTTTGAATCTTTCAAGAAATTGTCGTTTTCATCTAAATTGTTGTACTTCTTAAAATTTTAATCTCATAGGATGTATAGTAATTATACTTTCTTGATATTGGTATTCTTGATATTTCTATATTGATACTGGTAATATGTCATTGATATTGGTAATATGAATCTTTTTTTTCTTGAAAAGTGTGATTAGAAGATTATCAATTTTATTAATTTTTCAAAGAAATAGCATTAATGTCTTTATTGATTTTTTATTTTCTAGCTTTTATTTTTTCCCAATCTGATCTTTATTATTTTCTTTCTTCTGTTTATTTGGGATTTCATTTGCTCTTTCTTTTCCTTGTTTTTTAGTGTAGATACTCAAGACATTTATTTAAGAATTCCTTCTTTTTTTACTTAATTCAGGTGTTTAGTGCTACAGATTTTCTTCTAGCATCAGTTCAGTTCAGTTCAGTCACTCAGTCATGTCTGATTCTTTGCAACCCCATGAATAGCAGCACACCAGGCCTCCCTGTCCATCACCAACTCCCAGAGTTCANTGAAGTGATGGGACCAGATGCCATGATCTTCAGTTCCTGATCGTTGAGCTTTAAGCCAACTTTTTCACTCTCCTCTTTCACTTTCATCAAGAGGCTTTTTAGTTCCTCTTCACTTTCTGCCATAAGGGTGGTGTTATTTGCATATCTGAGGTTATTGATATTTCTCCCATAGTATTAGCTAAATCCCACAAATTTTAGTATGTTATATTTTCATTTTCATCCAGTCTAAAACTGTTAATTTCCTTTATTATACATTTTGCCACATAGTTTACTTAGGAGTTTGCTGTTTAACTTACAGCTATTTGGGAATTTTCTAGAGAGTTTTCATTAAACATATCTTTCTTTTAGTGTGATCAAGAAATATATTTTATATATTTGAATCCTTTTAAATTTACTAAAGTTTTAATGGCCCCAAATATAGTCTGTCATTGTAAATTTTCCATAAAAAGAATTATTTTTCTGTTATTCCATGTAATATTCTATAAATGTCAGATACCTTATGTCAAGATAACCGATAGTGTCATGATTCTTCTAAACCTTAAAAATTTTCTACTTGTTCTATCAGTTATTTTTCTACTTGTTCTATCAATTATTGAGAGACAGGTATTGGAATCCTTGATTATGTGGATTAGTCTTTTTTCATACCCTTTAAATTTTGTCATTTTTTCATTTCGTACATTTTGAAGCCCTATTATTAGGTGCATAAATCTTTAGGGCTTTTATATTTTCCTTCTGAATTGACCTTTTTCTCATTATGAAATGACTCTCTTTATCTACGTAATATGCTATGCTCTGAAATGTATTTTGTCTTATATTAAATATGTCACTTCAGCTTTTTTGCCTGATGTTAGTATGGTATGTATAATATGGTGTACATACTATGTATACCTACTGTAGTATACTAAGTATAGTATGGTATACATACTATGTATACCTACTGTAGTATACTAAGTATAGTATGGTATACATACTGTATGTAAGGTATACTATATGTATTATATATACATATAGTATCATATGGTATGATGCTTTTGAATTGTGTGCTATAGAAGACTCTTGAGAGTCCCTTGGACAGCAAGGAGAACAAAACAGTCAGTCTTAAATAAAGTCAACTCTGAGTATCCATTGGAAAGACTAATGGTGAAGCTGAAGCTCCAATACTTTGGCCATCTCATGTGAAGACCCAACTCATTGGAAAAGACCCTGATGCTAGAAAGAGACCCTGATGAAACCAAGAGGAGAAGAGGGCGGCAGAGGATGAGATAGTTGGGTGGAATCAGTGACTCAATGGACATGAGTTTGAGCAAGCTCTAGGAGATGGTGAAGGACAGGGAAGCCTGGCCTGCTGCAGTCCATGGGGTCACAAAGAGTCAGCAACTGAACAACAACAAATTATAGTATTTAATTTTTCATCCTTTTAATTTTAACCCTTTATGTCTTTATACTAGTGTGAGTCTTGTTAGTAGCATATGGTTGGATTTTTCAAATCTAGTTTGATAACTTTGGTCTTTTAATTGCAACATTTGAACCATTTACATTTAATATTACTGTTGATGTTTTTAGGTTTATGTCTCATCTTGCTATTTGTTTTTTGTCCTATCTATTCTTTGTTACCTTTTTCTGTCTTATTTTTTATATTAATTAACTACTTTTTGTAATTCCATTTTATCTCCTTTATTGGCCTATTTGTCTTGTTCTTTTAGTCAATTATTTAGGTTTTTTTTTTTTTTTAATATATATGTCTCTTGAATTTGTCACCTATTAAGATACCATTGTGACGGAGATCGGCCCTGGAATTTCTTTGGAAAGAATGATGCTAAAGCTGAAACTCCAGTACTTTGGCCATCTCATGCGAAGAGTTGACTCACTGGAAAAGACTCTGATGCTGGGAGGGATTGGAGGCAGGAGGAGAAGGGGACGACAAAGGATGAGATGGCTGGATGGCATCACTGACTCAATGGGAGTGAGTTTGAGTGAACTCTGGGAGTTGGTGATGGACAGGGAGGCCTGGCTGCTGCGATTCATGGGATCTCAAAGAGTTGGACACAACTGAGCGACTGAACTGAACTGAAGATACCATCCTGTAGTTATCAGATTGACAAAAATTTAAAAAGAGGACTATGAACTGATGTAAATATGAAGAAATAAATATACTCTTGCATTTTTGGTAGGAACATGAATTGATATCATGTGTCTGGGGTGCAACTTGGTGGTACTATCAAAAACCCTAAGATAATCCATTTGACACAACAGTTCTACTTCTAATGTGTTAAATGAAGGAAAAAAAATAAGTGGATAAACAAAGGTTATGTATAATGATACTTTTACCACAGCATTGTTTGTAATAGCAAGACAATGGAAATACCTTGAATATCAGGCAACATAGGAGAGGTTAGATAAATTGTACTATAGCAATTTTTTGTAATATCATACTGTCATTAAAATAATGTTGTAGATTTGTAATTTTGCCATAGAATGATGCTTTCTTGCATGTGCTCCCTTCCTCCCCCTCTCTCTCCATATGTATGTATGTATATATGTATATAAAGGCATATATATATATAGAATTATAGAACAATATGTAGTCTCATTTTTTGATTGAAAAAACACATACCTGTGTGTATTTTTTCTAATGGGAAGAATCTGAAATAATAACAGTGCCTATTCCTAGGTGATGGAATTTTATTAAATTTACTTTTTCTTTTTTAATGTAATAATCATGAGTTAATTTGTTTTAATTAAAGATAAAAGTTAATAGTGACAGCAGCAACTACTTTGAGCTTCATTTTCCTATTATTTAGCCATTTTATCAGAATAATTGAGGTGATACTATTGAGTACCTGCCTTGCAAAAATGTTGGAAAAATGTTTTGAAATGTGAGAGACTGCATCTAGTTCCATATTGATTTAATGTATTTTGCATTATGTTATATAATTAAGTCTTTTCATAGCATTGATAAACATTCAAAATGACAAAGAGGCAGTTTGCAGCAAAGCAAGGACAGTGTAGCATCACATTATTAACTGACTATCACAGCCCACTTGTCTAGAGTAATATAAAATGAACTTTTCTTTTTACAAAAATAATGGGAGAAATTCAAGCCTTTGGTTTCATTTAGTTAAAGTACATAACCCAGTTCCCTTCAGTCGCTTCTTCTTGAAAGGGTATAATTTTCTGAGATGTTCTCTGATTTTGCTCATGTTAGCAATATCTTCAAGAAGCCTATTTCAATAAGTTTCACAGTTTTGCTTTGAGCCTTGGATAAAAGTATTATTGCTTAAAGGTGGTAAAATTTAGAAAACAAAATAAACTGAATTATGTTGGAACTTATGTTGTAATTTAGTTTCATACTCTGTCAGTATTTGGGGCATGCAGCTTCTTTCTCAAGGGGATTTATTTTCTGATTTACTTTCTTATGTTTATTCTCATGAGAAATACCTGCAACATTTCATGAAAGTTGTTGCCCTCATGTATTTTTTAGCTTTTTTCTCCTCTAAGGATTCATTTATTAGGTATAAATTACAAGAGCCAACCTGAGACTTCAGTTTAGATACCAATAATCTGTGGCTTCCCATCAGTGATTTCCACTGTAGGTTTGTATTATTGTTAGAATACCTGAATTTTTCTGAGGAAGTAAGAATTTTTTTCTTATTTTTAGTCAAGGAAATGTATCTTCAAGTATAAATTTTAACCTAAATAGGAAGAAATAAACGTAATATGATACAGTTTGTTAAGTGCTTTAGGCAGTTAGTGCATGGAGTAAATGGTATATAGCATCAAGTGTAGGTAAGAAAATATGACAGAGATTTACAAGATAGTTTGCAATTAGAGGAATTTGGCTCTAGAGAAATTAATTTAATAGACCATAACACATGATGAACTAGTGTTTGAGTGTCTGTGAAACTAGTGTTGAAATAGCTTTCCCAGTGCATGTAGTGCTTATACTGATTAAATTTGAAAATAAGGAAAGGATGAAACTCAAGCTGGTGCTTGGGATCAACATACAACATAATCCCATTTAAAAATTTTGAAAATCTGAGGAAGAAGATATACCTAACCCAGTTCATTTTGTCACTTAACAAATATTTGTTGGATGGCTCCTATTTGCAAACCCTCTGCCAAAGACAGGGGACTCAGTGAATAAGACAGACATGGCTCCTGTAGAACTTAATTCCTGGACTGTCAATAGCTTCCAATTTCAGAGTATATTGGGTACTTTTTAACTTTTCTATTTCTCTATATTGTCTTTTTAAAATTGATTTATTTTAATTGGAGGTGAATTACTTTACAATAATGTAGTGGTTTTTGCCATACACTGACATGACTCAGCCATGGGTGTACATGTGTTCCCCATCCTGAACCCCACTCCCACCTGTCTCCCCATCCTATCCTTCAGGGTCATCCCAGTGCACCAGCCCTGAGCACCCTGTCTCATGCATTGAATCTGGACTGGCTATCTATTTCACATATGATAATATACATGTTTCAATGCTATTCTCTCAAATCATCCCACCCTCGCCTTCTCCCACAGAGTCCAAAAGTCTGTTCTTTACATCTGTGTCTCTTTTGCTGTCTCGCATATAGGGTCATCATTAGCATCTTTCTACATTCCGTATATATGTGTTAATATACTGTATTGGTATTTTTCTTTCTGGCGTACTTCACTCTGTATAATAGGCTCCAGTTTCATCCACCTCGTTAGAACTGATTCAAATGCATTCTTTTTAATAGCTGAGCAATATTCCATGCTGTATATGTACCACAGCTTTCTTATCCGTTCATCTGCTGATGGACATCTAGGTTGCTTCCATGTCCTGGCTATTGTAAACAGTGCTGCAATGAACACTGGGGTACACGTGTCTCTTTCGATTCTGGTTTCCTCGGTGTGTATGCCCAGCAGTGGTATTGCTGAGTCATATGGCAGTTCTTTCTCCAGTTTTTTAAAGAATCTCCACACTGTTCTCCACAGGGGCTGTACTAGTTTGCATTCCCACCAAGAGTGTAAGAGGGTTCCCTTTTCTCCACACTCTTTCCAGCATTTATTGTTTGTAGACTTTTTGATAGCAGCCATTCTGATCNGGTGTGTATGCCCAGCAGTGGTATTGCTGAGTCATATGGCAGTTCTTTCTCCAGTTTTTTAAAGAATCTCCACACTGTTCTCCACAGGGGCTGTACTAGTTTGCATTCCCACCAAGAGTGTAAGAGGGTTCCCTTTTCTCCACACTCTTTCCAGCATTTATTGTTTGTAGACTTTTTGATAGCAGCCATTCTGATCCTCTGTATTTTCAAAAATCCCCATTCCTGAAAATATAATTTTAAAGAAAAAAATAAGTATTATATTCTAAAAAGTAGCCTTAGGATAAATAAAATCTATAAATCAATTAAGTCATTATTTACTGAAGTCTATACTCTTGCTTCTAGTCAACTTGCAGTGGCCTGTCATCCTGAGTTTGATTTTCTCATTTAATAGTTTCAACTTGGTTTCACTGTTTTGCTTTCCCTACAGTTAATTCACAGTGATACACTTCCTGCCTTAGGACTGTGTTCTGTTTTGCAGGCTTCACAGCCCTCTGGATCAATGGCATTTTCTTACTTCAATTCCTTCATCTCTGTCAGTTCATTTTGGCCTCATTCTTTAAGCTGGTCATTATAAGACCCCAGAAACTCCAGCCCAACAACTTTATCAATTACATACTTCATTTTGAAGATTAGAAAGGGAGAATCCCAACTGTTCCATTCTCTATCTAGTACAACATCTGAATGTAGAGAAGGACAAGTGAAAGTGAGTGTTAGTCACTCCGTCGTGTCCGACTTTTTGTGACCCCATGGACTGTAGCCCACCAGGCTCCTCCATCTGTGGAATTCTCCAGGCAAGAATACTGGAGTGGATGCCATTAGCTTCTCCAGGGGATCTTCCCAACCCAGGGATTGAACCCGGACCTCGTGCATTGTGGGTAGATTCTTTGCCATCTGAGCCACTAGGAAAGGACAGACAGCTGGTATATTCTGTATGGACTCTCATTCTCTCAGTCAGTAAATATTTAAGAGGTAACCTTTCCTGTGTGATTATTCTGTGCTAGGCATCATGGTGAGTACTTATGTAAATTAATGCAACTAGCATGTTATCTTCATTCTTCAGGCCAGAAGTGCGGAATCAAGGTGTTGGCAGGGTTGGTTTCTCCTTTGGGGTTCCGAGGGAGCATCTATTCCATGCTTCTTTCTGAGCTTCAGACGGTTGCAACAATCGTAATGTTCTTTGGCTTGTACAATTTCCTAATTCCAGTCTCTGCCTCTGTCACCACCTGGCCTTCTTCCCTCTGTGTCTGTGTCTCCGTTTCTTATGAGGATTCCAGTCACTTTTGAGATTTATTTACCTATTTATTTTTCAGTGTGCGTGGGCTTCCTCTAATGGCAGAGAGTAAAGGCTACCCTCTAGTTGAGGTGCACGGGCTTCTCATTGTGGTGGCTTCTCCTGTTGCAGAGCATGAGCTCTAGAAGTGTGGGCTTCAATAGGTGTGGTGCGTGGGCTCAACACTTGTAGCTCATGGGCTCTAGAGCACTGAATCGGTAGTTGTGGTGCATGGACTTAGTTGCTTTTAGGGATGTGGGATCTTCCCATACGAGGAATCGAACCCATGTCCCCTGCATTGAGTGGCAGATTCTGAACTACTAGACCACTAGGGAAGTCCTGGGTACCAGTCATTTTGGATTAAGGGTCCACCCTACTTCACTCATCTGAAATAATTATATCTGTAACATCCCTATCCCCAAATAAGGTCACATTCTGAGGCTTGTGGAAGGAAATAAATCTTTCAGTTCAGTTCAGTCACTCAGTCATGTCCGACTCTGCGACCCCATGAATCGCAGCACGCCAGGCCTCNGAACTCTCTTGCTTTTTCGATGATCCAGTGGATGTTGGCAGTTTGATCTCTGGTTCCTCTGCCTTTTCTAAAACCAGCTTGAACGGAAGTTCACTATTCACGTATTGCTGAAGCCTGGCTTGGAGAATTTTGAGCATTACTTTACTAGCATGTGAGATGAGTGCAATAAATCTTTATGGGATAGTATTCAACCCAATATATAAATATTATTCTCTTTTGCACAGATGAGCCAACAAAACATCAGAACAGTTAACTAATTTACTTAGGGTTACATTTGTTGTGGAGCATTAGGATTCAAACTCAGATCTGTCTGTTGACAAAGCCTGTTCTATTTAACACTTAGAGGAACCTTTTCGTATCTCAGTAAATTTATAGTCCGGTTGCAGAGCAGAGTCACAAAAATTTTAACAATAGCAAAGAAGGAAATACTTCAAGGAGACTATATAAAATAAGCTACTAAGTATCCCACTAATTATCTTCACAAAACAAAATAGCACAGAGTTAGAACATAGTTTTGTTTTTTCTTGTTTTCCCCTGTCCTTTAAAAATGTGAAGCAAGGACAACTACAGCAACAAAAGCACAAACATGACTATTTAATCTGTAGGCGTCCTTACCTTTTGCTTCTTTCAGTGCAAGTTAAAATCAAAGCCCTCTACTACATTCTCTGCCTTTTACAGTTTATCATATCTCTTTATATGTATAATTTGCATCTTAAATTCACCTGTGCCAAGGCCAAGGCTTTTGCCCCAGAATCTCCTCTTTCCCTTAAATAAATTAAGTAATATCCTGATTAACTACTCTCCATCTCTGTGAACTCACTCTCATGTTTTGGGGCTCACGGGAGCAGTTGGGCATGCTGAAGGCCTGAGACTGATACTGTGCTGTGCTTAGTTGCTCAGTCATGTCTGACTCTTTGTGACCCCATGGACTGTAGCTCCTATGTAGCTCCAAGAACACTGGAGTGGGTTGCCATGCCCTCTTCTAGGGGATCTTCCAAACCCAGGGATCGAACCCAGATCTCCTGCATTCCAGGAGGATTCTTTACCATCTGACCNGCTCAGTCATGTCTGACTCTTTGTGACCCCATGGACTGTAGCTCCTATGTAGCTCCAAGAACACTGGAGTGGGTTGCCATGCCCTCTTCTAGGGGATCTTCCAAACCCAGGGATCGAACCCAGATCTCCTGCATTCCAGGAGGATTCTTTACCATCTGACCCACCAGGAAACCCAAGAATAATGGAGTGGGTAGCCTATCCCTTCTCCAAGGGAACTTCCCCACCCAGAAATTGAACCAGGGTCTCCTGCATTGCAAGCGGATTCTTTACCAGCTGAGCTACCTGGGAAGCCCCAGGCTTCCATACGAGGAGCCACCTTTAAAGAGTCAGAAGATAACAGGGGTAGACATTACCTATGTGACTGGGTTTAGGATAATGTCAAAGCTGGGCCTAAATCGGACCAGATCAGACTGAGGCTGGCAGGGTTGGAGGCTTCATGATCGTTTACAGTACTGAGGTACAAAGACAGTGGGACTAGCTAGTGTTGCCTTGCTGATGATTCTCTGAACTACACTTCCTGGTACGATTAAACTTCCTTGAACATCTTGTTTAGACCAGAAACAAAACTTAGGGCAGGACTAAGCCAAGTTGTTCCTGCTGTGTAGTGTGTATGGAGGGCATACACAGAAAGGCACAGAGATTAAGTGGCTCATTTCACCTTGTGATCGTCGCTCAGTCGTGTCCGACTCTTTGCCACCCCACAGACTGCAGCCCGCCAGGTTCCTCTGTCCATGGAATTCTCCAGGCAAGAATACTGGAGTGGATTGCCATTCCCTTCTCCAGAGGAACTTCTCAACCCAGGGGTTGAACCCTGGTCTCCTGGCTCACAGGCAGATTCTTTACCATTTGAGCTACAGGGAAGCTACCTTAAGTCAAGACTATTGGACTCTAAAATCCATTCTCTTAATTACTGCCCTACATATTCTCCCAGGGAAAGTAGTATTTAACTGTAAATAATATTTATATCTATATAGTTATTTGTGAGAGAAAAATAACACTTAACTTTGTACGTAAAATGTGTGAGGCATTCTTTTATGTGTTTAACATATGTTATCTTACTTAATGGAGAAGGAAATAGCAACCCACTCCGATATTCTTACCTTGGAAATCCCATGGACAGAGGAGCCTGGCAGGCTACAAGCCATGGAGTCACAAAAAAGCCAGACACGACTTAGACCAAACAACATCTCATTTAATTCTTATCACTATTTTTTCCTCTTGCACCATAGATAGGAAGAATGAGACTTGGAGAAGCTATCACATTTTCCAAAGACACTTGGTTGAGAAGCTCCTTGAGGAGAGTAATCCTGCCTGGGGGTTTCCTTGATTGTTTGCTTTGTGTTTTTATTTTTCATCATGGCAAACCCCAACTTAGCATGCATTAGGGCTCACGTTGGCATTTGTGGTAGTAAGTATTCATCCTAATTTTAGCTCATCTCTTTTTCCTTGTTGTTTGGAAAATATGGTAACATTAGTTATCAGCCATTCAGTAGCCATATGTCCGCCACATTTTCCATCCTCCCTTTCTGTGAATCTGTTGTCATATGACTGCTGCTGCTACTGCTGCTAAGTTGTTTCAGTTGTGTCTGACTCTGTGCGACCCCATAGATGGCAGCCCACCAGGCTTCCCCATCCCTGGGATTCTCCAGGCAAGAATACTGGTGTGGGTTGCCATTTCCTTCTCCAGTGCAGGACAGTGAAAAGTGAAGGTGAAGTCGCTCAGTCGTGTCCGACTCTTAGCGATCCCATGGACTACAGCCTACCAGGCTCCTCTGTCCATGGGATTTTCCAGGCAAGAGTACTGGAGTGGGGTGCCATTGCCTTCTCCATCATATGACTACTTGTAGCCAATAGCTACATTACGGAAGGTGTGCATGCCATTGCTGGTCATTTTAAAGCTGTTGTGCCTCTTCCACTTCTCTCTTTCCTGCCTGTGGTGACCTTGGAAGACAAATGTTTCAGGTGGCATAGCTACAAGAAGGAGGCCATTCAGGTTAGAGTTAACATTTGGACAACAGCAATACGGGAGAGCAATACAACCACATGGGAAGTGTAAATATAAACTTTTACTGTATTTTCTCTTTGAGATTTGGGGGGTTGTTGGTTGGTGCATCATAGCCTATCATATCATTATTAACACAGACAATGGTGGTGGTTTAGTGATTTGGTTGCTAAATTGTGTCCAATTCTTGTGATCCCATGGACTGTAGCCTGCCAGGCTCTTCTGTCCATGGGATTCTCCAGGCAAGAATACTGGAGTGAATTGCCATTTCCTTCTCCAGGGGATCTTCCCTACCCAGAAGAATCAAACCTGGGTCTCCTGGATTGCAGGCAGATGATTTACTAACTGAGCTATGAGGAAAGCCCATATAGGGAAGGAAAGAAGACAGACCATATATTTCATTAATTTTCTTCAATACCATCTTCCTCCTAAGGAACTTTCCTTATCCTTGAGATAACACTGTGTAGAAAAGAATGATATTCTTTCGAGTAGGGAGGACTTTATCCGCAAGTGTGATCAAGAACATCTTAATTATATTTAACACACAATGAGAATTTCAGTAATGTTAAGTTTAATGCCATTGTCAGAAGCAAAGAATTCTATTATTGAATACATCTTATAAACTGCTATAAGCTCTGCGCTATTTGAGTATGTTTAATGAAAGTTAATAAGAAGTATACTATGCAGGATGAAAGCTTTTTATTTACATTATAACAGCTACTCAACCTGGGCTAACGCAGACCGCTCCAATTATGGGCTTATAATCTTGGATTTTTAGCATTAAAAAAATGTTAATTTGAACCCAATTATTGGATGGACAACCTAAAAGGTGCCACTTTTATTGACTCAGAGTTTACAGAGAGAATTAAATAATGCAGTGCAAAACTACAAGGAGGATTTCCTTTCACTTGTTGCCAGAAGAGTAGTAATAGAGCCAGCCGTTCTGAGGCAGAAAGTAAGATATTCATTGAGGCTGCCTTCAGTTGCCTGGGCACACAGACCATCTGGCAGTGAGAGGAGTTGGGGGCTCAACGTGCCCTTTGTTAATAAAGTGATTGCCACTGGGAGGAATAATTCTTCCTTTAATTGTGTACCTATTTGAGAAGAGAGTGCAAATAAAGGGTCTCCCATCTCAGATGAAAATGATGAATGACCTTGAAGACTCAGCACTAGTCATCCTTGGAAAACTGGATTCTCATCAACTCTGCTCATTATGAGTTCAGTCTGAGTGTACACAAAGCACCTATTGACTTCAGTGGGAGTTCCAAAGCACAATCAGTCCTGAGGGAGGTGATGTTTTTAAATTGTGCTTCCTATCTCACTGAAAGGCTAGAAAATGAAGGCAGAAAACTCAGATACCTCGGTTATGAGCCTTAGAATAAGATAAAGCATGCAGTATGGGTTTCACATCAGTATCAGCAATTAATTGCAACCACTACTTGCAAATGGAAGCTTGTGATGCTTGGTGTCACGCAGTCACTGATACAATGAATGAGAGAGAGACATGTAAAAGGATCTTCCCAGAAACAAATATCTAGTTTACAGTTCATCTAAGGATAGGGTAAGTGAAAGAGAAATGCTGGAGTTCATGGAGCTTAGATTTTATCAATTGGTATTAGTAGTTATGGTTTGATGAGTTTACTTTTTAAACTAGCAAATACTGAATGAAGTTTCATTGTGCTCAGTTCCAACAGTTACGTAGCAGTTGATCAGTTCATTTTATTATTTTTGTGGACAAGGAAGATGAGGCTGACAGTAATGCAGAAGAAATATGGCACAGGCTCCTGTCTTACACATTTCATGGAATATGGATATTGTAACCTGATGACCTTAATCATATTTTTACTGAAGTTATTTCCTTTTAGTCATGATTAGGGTCTCAGTGTGATATATGCTATCAAGGAGAATTGCCATGTGTATGAACAAAAGTCACGTTTCAAAATTGTGCTGATCCATCCAACTAAGGAGGCGAATAAGACAACTGGAGTGAGATGAAGGGATTTCTGCCTGAGTCATTTTTATTCATTATCAGCTGAATCATTGGAAACCTTGAGTGTTAGGAATAGAGAGTTTGCCACTAACCAGTATCTAATATGACAAGAATGCACATACTTAGTGATGAAATAAAAACATCACTAAAATCTCTTCATTGTGCAAAAGAGTCCAGAAGAATATCAGCCCATGACCTGGGTGATGAGACTAAAGGTAATTTTTATTTTCATCTTGTTCATCATATATATATACACACACACACACACACACACACACACACACACATATATTCTCCTGGAATGAACAATATACTCTTTAAAAAGGAGTCACTCTGACTGTTTTGGTGCTTTTTAAAATTAAATACGATATAATATGAAATATCTTCCAAGCATTAAGTGAATATTATTTTGAAACATTCTCTTAAAAAATCTCTTTATTGAAAATAAAAAACTGTGCTAAGTGGCTACATATACTTATTAATGGTCACATCACTTTAGGCTCTTAGACTTTGCTCAGGCTAATTTTAAAATTAGCTTTAATGAGACCAAAGTAGACTCTTTGATTACCCCAATGGACTGTAGCCCGCCAGGCTCCTCTGTCTGTAGGATTTCCCAGAGAAGAATACTGGATCTTTCTGACCCAGGGATCAAACCATGTTTCCTACACTGGCAGGATTGGTGGGCAGAGTCTTTACCACTGAGCCACCAGGGAAGCCCCTTTTAATGACATAAATTTCAGTAATTTTATCACCATGCTAAGAACATTGAAAATGATGAACAAATATATTTTAATAGTTGCTCTCTGTGTCTCAGTTGAGTCCTGTACAAAGACCTGTTCTCTAGCAAGTTTCTCTTTTATTCTGCTTTCTATCTCAAATCCTCTTCCTTCACCTACTCCCTGTGACAGAATCTTTCCATGAGTTGCACGCACCTTTCAGCACACTGCAGGTTTCTCAGAACAGTTAAACAACAGCTCTAATTACTGTGTATAATTGAAGAGTAATTTTCCACAGTACAGGTGCCGTTACCTGAAATCCATTCTCCTACAAAATAGTTAAACAACTCTTTTCCCCATGTTAATTTTGCAAGGAAACTATCTTTTAATAATGTCCTTTTGTCTATTCAGAAGATGAATTGGGCTTTACTTTCTTTGCAATAAGAGATATTATCATATCAGTTTATTCCTGTCAGTAGAGTTTGCTCAGAGAAAGATGATTCCATTGAGGAGGGCATGGNATGTTAATTTTGCAAGGAAACTATCTTTTAATAATGTCCTTTTGTCTATTCAGAAGATGAATTGGGCTTTACTTTCTTTGCAATAAGAGATATTATCATATCAGTTTATTCCTGTCAGTAGAGTTTGCTCAGAGAAAGATGATTCCATTGAGGAGAGCATGGACTTTGCCCACTTTTTAGATTTGACATTTAATGCAATAGTAATTATTTACTTTTATTCCTTCTGACCGGAACCATTCTTCTCTTTACTAAGAAGCTAAGTACTTCAGTTTGATATCTGTCATAAAGAAATGAACTCTGTAAAAGCAGGACCCTATCAGTTTTATACTCTTTGCAGCATTTAAGTCAGATGTAGGGAGGAGGGTAGGAAATGGAATGAATGAAGAAAAAAGTCCACAAAGGAATGTTTTCTTTTCAGAAAGGTATTCTGGAAGTCTAATGTAAACAAAATAGTGATCTTTTTGGCATACTAAATACATAGACAACTTCCATGAATTCCCTTAACCTTGAAAAAGTCAATGTACATTTCTGTATACACATTTAAAAACATGCTTTGTTAGAAAATTCATTCCATTTTCAGCTTAATAATTAGTTATATAGTCTTTGATTTCAGGTAATATTTAATCTGTTAATGGAACTTTAATGGATAAAAGGAAGACTAAAATAAAAGTTTTGCCTTACGCCTTAAAAATGTCCAAAAATAGCTGCTTTTTGAACCAATGACACCCGCCACTCATTGTCCCAAGCTCTAAGTAAGTGGTGCTTTTGTTCAAAGTGCCACTTAGCTTCATGGTTAGAACTGAAAAAATTAAATTCTATTCCTGAATTCCATGATATTCTAGCTTCTTTTGCCTCATGTCATCTTTAACTTAATAATAATTCTAAAGTTGTAGTTGTTGTTCTTTAAGGAGGTTTATCTACTTTTTAGGACAGTCCACATGTCTTGTGATTCTTGAAAACAAAATGGCAATGGCATTTTATGCTGCAACATGCTATATAACACTTCCCCAGGAGCAGAAATTCAATGCATCGTGAGGGTTCCTAGATTCACACACACATGCGCGCGCACACAAACACACAGAGTTATTAACAGTCTTATAGGACTTTGCAGGGCAGATTCTATGCCTGAGTTTGCTGATTAATTTGTATAATTCTTTTGCAAGTGTTACCCAATAGGCTTCTTGGGTATACATTAATACAGTAGACTTAAAGTCACATATGCACAACAAAACAAATCATAAATAATGAGATACCAAAAACCAACTGTCACTGAGGTAGCAATTATTGGTGTCTCTTTTTCGCTTCAGTGACTTTTTCCTTTTACCCTGAGACATGCAAACAGAACAAACAATTAGCGAAATAATTGATGATCAGTACCTTCAAAGCTTGTGGTGACCTGGTTTATGCTTTATAAGCTTAATAATGAGAACACCTCTTATTACTGATTAGTGTGCTGCCTGATGCTCTCTGATGGTGCTCGGGAGGTACATCTGTATCAGACAAAAGGTTTTTATCTGCCCTTTACAGTTAGTTGGTCCCTAATGAACTGAGCTTTTGTCCCTTGCTGTTTTTAGATTCCAATTAAACTTGTTTATAGAATAGACAAATAATTAAAGATGTACTGTTTTCCATGACTTAATATTGTCTTCCAATAGGGTTGTGTTGAAGTTGGTGGCAATTAACATATATAGTAATGTTTTTAATCATTTATGTATTAAAACACATGCAAAATGTGCTCATGTTTTCTTAGTCTTCTTTGTGCTTGTCAACCCATTCTCTTAACTTGCATTGGGTATGCTAATTACCCTCTGTCAAGCTAGGGTAATTCATCTTTTCTAAGAAAAAAAATCCAGTTTTCATTTTTATGCTTGAAAAGTCAAAGAATGGCAATGTATTCTGGAGCTTTCAGAACCAGAAAATAATGCTTCAAGGTTATGACAAACTGATTTTATGTTGTGCACAGCAAGAAGTATTAAACAGATAAATAGCATGTCATGTTAGAAATTTTATGTTAGAGTATAATTTCTTACCTCTTTTGTTGAACGTTCTATCAGCTTGCATCCTATATTAGGTCCTTATGCAAAACACATGTATAAAATATTTCTTGACCATAAAAACATGGAGAATGAAATAGGAAAAGGCTTTTGGTAACCATGCCATCCCAAAGCAAATTAAAAATTCCCACAAATCCCAGAGACTAGAACTGTTAATTCTTTGTAATCTGTAGATAGCCTCAAGTTTTCACTTTCACAGTTTTAAATAAAGATTTTAAATATGGTCATACCTTATCAGTGAGATGGTAAACTTTCAAATTCCTCTAGAATGTTCAGGAAATGTGTGGCATTAGCTTGTACTCCTATGTCCCAAACACTGTTCCTTCCACATGGCAAGCCATCTATTAATGGATTCAGTTCTCCATCTCCATCTATTTGATTCATCTTATTTTGAGTTAAGTGTTAGTGCAAAAGCCATGCCCTAGACTTCCACTGGCCTCATATGAACAAGGAGGCTGCCTGGGAGGTACTATTTGAGTAGATGAGCTTTTTGTTTCCTTGAAACATCCAGAGTATGTCTGGCAGAGACACTGCAATGGAAAGGAAGCTAGTACAATCTGATACCTTTTCAAAGTTATGATTTGTTGTCTTCAGCCTATTAGGACAGAAATTAAAAATAGAAAAGTTCTTTATCCTGTAAACCTAATGGAAAGATGGAAGTATATTTCTAGATGTATTATAATTTCTTTTCTTCTTTGTTCTGGAACAATATAATCATCTGAGACTTTTTACACAAGGTAACATTTGGGTTTCAGACACTAAAACCTGATACTCTAGTATGTATATGTAGTTTAAATAGCTTGGATGATTTATATTTTTTGAAATATATATTTCCACCTGTGTTTTGAATCTTTGAAATTAATACCAAATGGACCTTTTTTTTTCTTATGCAATTATGATCAGTGAAAGTACCATGTAACCAGTCTTACATAATAGAGGACTTCCCAGTACATTATGTTTAAATACAGGTGGAGTAGGTATATAGAAATACACAGTCAAATTGTCAGAGTAACCATCTGCTTCTGTTCCTTTAGTAAGATATTCAGACAGATGACCGTGGCGCATGGAATGCCAATGATTAGTAGGCTACTCCATAGGGATCCCACATACTTTTGCTGCTATTAGATGAGCTGTGTGCTTACCAAGAGTTAGTTGTATTTGCTTCCAAGCCTATGTATGCTGTTTGTCTTTACTATTTTAACTACATAAAATTGATTATAATCATTATATTTTATATCTATAAAATATGAGTTAAAAAAAGAAAGATGGTTCTGTGTCAACTAAATTGAATACTTTGGAAAAACATATTAAAGCTAACTTGCAAAAAAAAAAGTGTAGATTTGAAGTTGGGTGAGGCAAAGAAAGTACATAAAAATCAATAAAGATATCCCACTGAGATTGCTGTGTAAGAAGTAATCTGTTAGCTGAAGAAGCTCCATCCTGAACTCATAGAAAAATACATTATAGATGTGGTTTATACAAGAAAGATAAACAGACAGACCCACACTCAATGAAAAGGCCCATATAGAAATAAAAATTATTTGGTTCCTCATCAAGATATTAGTGGAATAATACAAAGTAATATATTTTAGTTTAAAATGTTAGAACATATTCTTTATCTCCCACTTTAACTCTCTTTTTGGGTTAATTTGACATTATTCCCATTTACTTTGATAAGAGAACATCTACTGTGACAGATAAGTAGAATTTCCTTATAACAAGTGCTTTGGGTCATTGATTAATCAAATGCCTTTGGTTAGGAGCTCAGACTCACATTTATTTTCTCGCATTTTTCCCCCTGGTGATGTTAGAGTGAAATAACTCTAGAGCATGGAAAAATATTTTTGTCTCGAGTTAAAGCATAGTACTGAACTAAATTATGTGTAAGTCAAATGACCTATTCAGGATAAGATCATTTATAAAGTGAAGAGTGTAGGTGATCTCAAGCCAGTTTACCCACCAAAGCATGAATCCTGTACATTTATTTCTGGAGCTATAATTTCTTCAAAGGCTAGCTATTCTCATTTGCTGAATACTAGGCTATTGGATTTTGGCAGCAAGTTCCAGGATTTCTCCCATTTATATGCATATCTAGCACAGAGTATGTAAGTGAGAACTAGGCTCTGGGTAACCGACACATTAGCAAGTGTGAAAATAGCTCAATTATCACAGGTAGAATGTGAGAATGTCCATTAATTCCTCAGGAAACAATGGCTCATAGTGCGAGGACCAATGAAGGGTCTTGCAGATGGTGTCAAACCAACTGTGTTTGCAAAGACACAATGCTGCATCTGGAGGGCTGGCAAAATCCAACAACTTCAGAGACAGCAAGTCAGATTTGATCAGAGAGACCAACACTTGACCACATAAGTGTCTCAGCTTCCTGGGATGTGTTCCAAAATCCATCCATCTCATCCAGTGTGACAGTCAAAAAAAGTCACACTTCACATCTCTGCATCAAGCCGTGTCTCTGACTGTCACACAACTCGGCCTGCTTGACAGAATAAATTTATGGCATCCTACAAAGGCGTCCTCACCTTTTTTTAAATAACATAACCTTTTCTTCTCCTTAAGTAAAAGAATATGCATAATAGACGCAATGAACTACAAGTGCAGTTTTCTGTGGACAAAGGAAGAGACCAAGGATGCTAATAATTTCGTTGATTTTAGAAAATGCTTCTTCTCTTATCAGTTGTCTCCTCATGGAAATCAGGGCACTGGGCAATATAAGTACCTGTCCGTGTGCAGGGGTTAAGAGAAAGGACTCTTGTACTCAACTTTCTGAGTGTGCATACCATTATCTGTTATCAGCTGTGTGCCCTTGAGAGAGGCACTCTGTGTTCCTGGGCTTAATTTATATTTTGTCTTTTAATTGGGGAGAGGGCAATGAATATATCTCTAGAGTGTCATGAGGCTTTGCTACAAGTAGAAGAGTTAGCATGTTGTCTAGATTGTAATACAAACTTAATAATTGTTATATATCATGTCAGTCATAAGAGAGAGAGAATAGAGCATGAGGCCTATGGAAAAGGGTTTGGGAATGCTTTTCCTGTTTTAGTCTAGGGTTATGGGAGAAGATAATAAAAAGAAGCCTCTGATGGGTACTGTCAGAGTTGTCAGGGTAGGGCATGGTTACCAAGTATGCCCTTGCCTGGAGTCCCCCATGTCATGTAATTCAACTGTCAGGAATTGGTGGCATATTGGTGAGGATTTGGGGATTTATGATTTGGCCCTCTTGCCATGTATTGTGATTAAGTAATAATGATAATAAATAATAATACAGACATAGTAACCATGTTTATTGTAGAGCTAGACACAGTTTTAAGAAGTTTTCATTTATTAACTCATTTATTCTTCTCAATTACTCAATAAGGTCTTATTCTTATTTTACAGAGGAAGAAACTGAGACACAGTGATTAGTGTAAGAATTGGAATTTGAACATAGGCGATTTAGATCTGGCATTTGAGCCATAGGCTATGATATCAGGAATAACTATATGTTTTCATTATGATTAGTAACATTATATTGTGCTGTGACTTTCAACTCTTCCATCACTTTTATTCCCCCAAAGTAAGAATTCCAGGGGTTATTAGAAATTGTAAGTAATAAATTCATTATGAATAGACATAGTAATATAATTCGCTGACATTAGAAGGGTACTTACACCTTTCATTAATGCCATTCTGTAAGTTCTCCTGGGCAAAAATAATTGAGAGACGTTTTCTATTGGGGAATGATTTTGTGTTTAATGAATGACACTATTAACCACTAAATTGCCAAATCATAGCATAACCTGTGAATCTGAGTTCGATCAGAAAAACAGAAGCCACCAAGGTATTTTGGTTAAGAATTAGAGGAACTAAGGGCATGTACACCTCTGGAAATTCTGAGAGGATGAAGTCAGGAGACCTGTCCGGAAATTTCAGGAAATCCAATGAGGCAGGCTTCGCAGGGAAGCTGCGGCCATGATCTCAGCTGCTTGTAGCACCAGAGTGGCTGATTCTTAGTAGAAATTCTCAGAAGTCAAAGACAGATCACACTTCACATAATCTAAACTTCCTGCTGCAGTTTCCACTGGGGAATGAGCTTTAGCCACTGGTGAGAGTGTCTCTTATAGGCACTAAGGGCATGAGAGGGCCAAGGACTTATGGGAAGTGTCATGACAAACTTCCCTCCCACCATGCAGAGATGAAGGCACAGTGGTGACACCTAGGCTTCACTCAGTACGGACCTTGCACCACACCAAGGCTCAGCCTCAGAAGGTCAGCTACTTCTCAACAAGACTTGGTCAACCCTACCAAGACAGTTGTTTTCAAAATGTGTGAGAGAGCTCATTTTTTCCCCTTGTGATACTGAGATGGTTTAATAGAGAGCTCATTTGTTAATTTGACAGATATNTCACTCAGTACGGACCTTGCACCACACCAAGGCTCAGCCTCAGAAGGTCAGCTACTTCTCAACAAGACTTGGTCAACCCTACCAAGACAGTTGTTTTCAAAATGTGTGAGAGAGCTCATTTTTTCCCCTTGTGATACTGAGATGGTTTAATAGAGAGCTCATTTGTTAATTCGACAGATATTTACTGGCCATCTTCTCTGTTCAGAACACTGTTTTAGGGAGTCCTTCATTACTAAGGTGTAGGTTTAATGCTGCATGTTTAATTAAGACTTTATGAATGGATAATTTAATCTTGTAGAGATATTGAGATCTTTTTCTTGCCTTCTAGCAGATACTGTAATCATCGTGTGTCATGAGTGGGACAAAGAAACGCTAGAGGAATTCTGGAAAGAATTGCCCATTTTAAATTATTATTTTATTTTTATGGAGTATAGTTGATTCACAATGTTGTAATAGTTTCAGGTGTACAGCAAAGTAATTCAGTTACACACATACATATATTCATTCTTTTTCAGATTTTTTTGCCGAAATAGGTTATTACAGAATATTGAATAGAGTTCTCTGGGTTATATAGTAGGTCCTCCTAGGCTCTCTATTTTATGTATAGCAGTGTATGGTTAATCCCAATTTATTCCTCCCCTCAACATTTCCCCTTTGGTAACTGTAAATTTCTTTTCAAAATCTGTGAGTTTGTTTCTGTTTTGTAAAAAGGTTCATCTGTATAATTTTTTTTTAATTAAATTCAACATATGAGTTATATGCTATTTGTCTTTCTCTGTCTGACTTACTTCTTTTAGTAAGATAATTTCTAGGTGAACATTTTTAACTTTTGTGGCTGAGGAAGACCTTGCTACACACACGGAATTTGAGCAAGGCTTAGAGAAAATGCCCATGCACTGTACCACACTGGCAAAAATTGTTGGATGTAGGTCTCACATCCAGGTTGGTGAGATTCTAAAGCTTTTGCCCTTACCCACACTTAGTACTAATCATGTATTAAGCTGTAAATATGAAGTGAGAGTGTTAGTCGCTCAGTCGTGTCTGACTGTTTGTGACCCCATGGACTGTAGCCTGGCAGACTCCTCTGTCCATGGAATTCCCCAGGTAAGAATACTGGAGTGGGTAGCCATTGCCCTTGCCAGGGCACCTTCTTGACCCAGGGGTCGAACCCAGGTCTCCTACACTACAGGCATGATTCTTTACCATCTGAGCCACTAGGGAAGGCCCAAGCTACAAATATAAACTGAGATAAACAGAGTTCCCAATGTAAGTTTATGTATGTATCAGTAAAGCTACACAGATGATCCAAGTTTTATATTGAAAGTTAGATATAAACAGATATTGAAATACGTATATTTAATATACTTCTATCTGATCTCAACAGAGACCCAATGGTACAATTATGAATTAAGATACTATAAACCTTTTTACAGTCAACTCTAAATTGTTTGAGTTAAAGTTACTTGGCTGTGGTATAGTCAGTTTAGGGAAAGAATTTTCATTTATTCATTTATGAGACATTCTGGCTCTGTGATTAAGAGTATGGACTTGAGCTATACTGCCTGGTTTGAATCCTGTTCCTATTACTTACTACATACATGAGCCACAGATTTCTCATCTGAAAAGTAGAAATAATAATAATAATAATTTATCATCTGTTGCTTCAGAACAGATTACCACAAAACTGAGTCAGGAATCCAGGTGTGGCCTAGGTGGGTGCCTCTGCTGGACTTTTCATAAAGCTGCATTGAGTGTCAGCAAGTGGGCTGTGGTTTAATTTAAAGACTCAACTAGATAAGGGTCTGCTGCCAAGCTCACATAGTTCTTAGCAGGATTCAGTTCTTCATGGACTATGGGGCTGAGGGCCTGAAGTCTTCTGTGAGTGTTGACCAACAGCTTCTCTCAGTTCCTTGCCGTATGAGCTTCTTCATGACACAGCTCACAGTATGGCAACGGGCTTCCCTTGAGCAACTGAACAAAGAGGGAGCACAAGATGGAAGCTACAGTCTCAGTGGAACCTAACCTTAGAAGTGACATCTCACTATTTCTGCCATGTTGTATTTATTAGAAGCAAGTCTTTATATCAAGTTCCTACTCAAGAAGAGTTGATTACAGCCAAGTGTGAATTACTAGGAGGTGAGGATGATTGCAAGTCCATTTTAAAACCTGCCTGCCACACCTACTGCTCTTACCTAATAGGTTTGTTGTGTGGGTTGAGTTAATCTATGTAAAGTATCCTAGAACAATGCCTGGAACATAATAAATGGTAGATAAGTGTTGGCTCTAACTATTGCTATATTCAAATCACTGGGATGCTTAATGAATCAGACTTAGTTTCTACTTTTGAGATAGCCTCAGATAATGAATGGCAGAAAACTGAAGTACTATAATAGAGGCACAGATAAAGAATTGTGGATATTGAGAGGAGGGATTGATCACAATGAGAGGTGAAAGATCAGAAAGAGTTTGATTAATGAAACAATATTTGTGCTGAGCTCCAGAATATGGGCAGGATTTTGGTGGGACTGAATGAGAGAAGTTTTGGGGGTGACATGGGATGGACAGGGAGCTGTTCAAGGCAGCAAAGCAAGGAAGTTAAAGTTATCCTAACTTACATAACAGTATGATAATTTAACCCAGGGTAGCTGGGCATTATCTAGGAAACTAGGGCTCATCCAAGTAAACTGGACCATCCAGCAGCAGTAAGCTGGGAAATAGTGTGAAAAAAGGGATTTACACCTGGCTAAGTGACTCCAAAATCACTGCAGATGGTGATTGCAGCCATGAAATTAAAAGACGCTTACTCCTTGGAAGAAAAGTTATGAGCAACCTAGATAGGAAGAGCAGAGACATTACTTTGCTGACTAAGGTCCGTCTAGTCAAGGCT
>SJYA01002717.1:1628710-1677895 GCA_006410615.1 Neotragus moschatus | reverse complement strand
TCATGTATGGACGTGAGAGTTGGACTATAAAGAAAGCTGAGTGCCGAAGAATTAATGCTTTTGAACTGCAGTGTTGGAGAAGACTCTTAAAGAGTCCCTTGGACTGCAAGGAGATCCAACCAGTCTATCCTAAAGTAAATCAGTCCTGAATGTTCATTGGCAGAACTGATAATGAAACTGAAACTCCAATACTTTGGCCACCTGATGCGAAAAGCTGATTCATTGAAAAGACCCTGATGCTGGGAAAGATTGAGAGCGGGAGAAGGGGACTACAGAGGATGAGACGGCTGGATGGCATCACTGACTCAATGGACATGAGTTTGGGTAAACTCGAGGAGTTGGTGATGGCCAGGGAGGCCTGAGGTGCTGCAGTCCATGGGGTTGCAAAGAGTTAGATACGACTAAGCAGAGCTATAATAGTCTAGCTCTCACACCCACACATGACTATTGGGAAAACCATAGCTTTGACTAGACAGACCTTTGTTGGCAAAGTAATGTCTCTGCTTTTTAATGTGCTGTCTAAGTTGGTCATAGCATTTCTTCCAAGGAGCAAGTGTCCTTTAATTTCATGGTTTCAGTCACCATCTGCAGTGATTTTGGAGCCCCCCAAAATAAAGTCTGTCATTGTTTCCCCATCTATTTCCCCTGAAGTGATGGGACCAGATGCCATGATCTTAGTTTTCTGAATGTTGAGTTTTAAACCAGCTTTTTCACCCTCCTCTTTCACTTTCTTCAAGAGGCTCTTTAGTTCTTCACTTGCTGCCAGAAGGGTGCCAGATCTGTGTATCTGATGTTATTGATATTTCTCCTAGCAATCTTGATTCCAGCTTGTGCTTCTTCCAGCCCAGCGTTTCTCATGATGTACTCTGCATAGAAGTTAAATAAGCAGGGTGATAATATACAGCCTGATGTACTTCTTTCCTAATCTGGATCCAGTCTGTTGTTCCATGTCCAGTTCTAACTGTTGATTCTTGACTTGCATACAGATTTCTCAGGAGGCAGGTAAGGCAGTCTGGTATTCCCATCTCTTGAAGAATTTTCCACATTTTGCTGTGATCCACACAGTTAAAGGCTTTGACATAGTTAATAAAGCAGAAATAGATGTTTTTCTGGAACTCTCTTGCTTTTATGATGATCCAGTGGATGTTGGCAGTTTGATCTCTGGTTCCTCTGCCTTTTCTAAATCCAGCTTGAACATCTGGAAGTTCAAAGTTCATGTACTGTTGAAGCCTGGCTTGGAGAATTTTGAGCATTACTTTGCTAGCATGTGAGATGAATGCAATTGTGCAGTGTACATTCTGTACAGAGAGCCTTGGCATATTTATACAGAATGTCTTCAGATGGGGAGAAATGCTAACCTCCAGTTTTGCAAAAAGACTCTGCCCGAGGCAATTCTGTCTCTTCAGATCTTCAGGAAGAGTATGAGAACTGCTTCATTACACTATAGTGACTCCAAATATTGAATCAGGTGCTTCACAACCATCTCATTCAAAGTGAGAAGCAGTGCCAGATATTAAAATTCCTTCTATAATTGATGAGATGATAATGGCTGCCATTTTTCTGGCTTCAAACTCTCCTGCGCTTCACCTTCTGAATGATGAATGTGGTTTTACTCCTCACTATTTTGGCACTGGTAAAGTGCTTTAAAAATGCTCCCTTCTTGACTTCAAGAGGTGATTTACCAAAATGTCAGTCAGAATTAATTTGAATGATATTCGTTGCAGTTACCCAAGGCTTAGAGTAACTGGCATGTTGTTTTTGGGTGTCATACTTTGATGGGAGATAACATTTTAATGGGAATATGAAGGGCACGATTTTGGATGAGTCAAGCAGTAAGTCACCAGGGACTATATTCATAACTGATTATTGTTATGCTTTTACAAGAGTTGTCTAATCACAGTGATTCTAAGCCATTTAAAAGTTACCTGTTTTTAAATTTTATTTTGTAAAATCCTTTGCCTTAACTTACTGTATACCATTTTTCTTAAAGAGATTTCAAATTGAGTTTACTTTGATGACTTTTTAAAAATTATGCTAATACCAGTGAGACAATTAAGGCCATTCCAGGAGGCTGCAGTACCATGATTTGTGTTGATTCCATGATTCCAGTTCTCAGCTCTGCTTACTCAAATAAACTTGGAGAATCTGAAGTTCTTTCTCCCTTTTTTGGGAAAGAGATTCTTTTAAAAATGACTTTTTTGAGATATCTTTGGCATATAGAAATTGTATATATTTAAGGTTTCTAGCTCAATGTGTATGTGTGTGTGTGCATTTATTTATTTATATATGGTCCTATAATCAAGCTAAATACTATTCATCACATGTACATAGTTACCCTTGTGTGTATATTGAGAGTTGATTTAAGATGTTTCTTTTTAGAACATTTGAAGTATATGATACAGTATTTTTAATTATCATCACCAGGCTGTACTTTAGGGCTCCAGAGCTTACTCATCCCAGTGACTGAACATTCATACTCTTTGACCAACATCTTTCCATTTCCCCCATCCCTCAGCTTTTTTACTCTCTGGTTTTACAGGATTTCCCTGGTGGCTCAGATGGTAAAGCATCTGTCTACAATGCGGGAGACCCGGGTTTGATAAATGGATCAGGAAGATCCTCTGGAGAAGGAAATGGCAACCTACTCCAGTACTCTTGCCTGGAAAATACCATGGATGGAGGAGCCTGGTTGGCTACAGTCCATGGGGTCGCAAAGAGTTGGACCCGACTCAGCGACTTCCACTTCACTTTACAGGTTTAACTTTTAAAACTTCCACATACATATAAGTGAAATCATGCAATATTTATCTTTCAGTGTCTGGCTTATTTGACTTAATATAATGTCCACCAGTTTCAACCACGTTGTTGCAAATATTAGGCTTTCCTTTGAAGAGATTATTTCCAGGCACAAAAGCCAGATAACAATGTTGCTATTTTCTGGAATCAGAAGAGCTGGATCTCAGACTCATTTAATATAAGAATTGCAAGAGATTTTAGAAATCATCTAATTCATGCCTTGTCTTTTAGGAACAAGAAAATTAAGATTCAGGGTGGTGAGGTAATTCAGTAAATGCTTAGTGATGGAACTAGAAGTGAAATTCAGGACTCCTGGTACCAAACACAAATTCAAATTAAATAGACTTAGCCGGTGCTTAGCTCTTCAGAGGAGCCTTGTCTAAGTGTTCAGTAAAAAATCCATAATCCTTGAAACTACATTGCTGTTTATTACCGAAGGAAATACTCTTGCATAGATCATCTTCTGAATTACTGCTAACTGGTTATGAGATTCATTTTGACTTCAGTACTTAGTATTGCCCATCATTATTTTCTACCACATTTTAGAAATACATTGATTAAAAGAAATGATTCCATCAAACCAAATGATTTTCCTAAAGTATTTTGAAATGGCAACAAGATCTTCCTAATACCAGCACTGACATTATTTATTAAGTATCTGTCTGTATGTGACACAGTTTAGTCATTGTATAGACTAAGACAAACATATTCTGATTTCCCCACTCCTGTGAAATGATTGTTGAAGGAAATGGAGTTGACGGAATGACATCCCGTAACTTAGTTAAATAAATAATGTGTTAAGATACATGTAATGTTACGGTTACCTTGCAAATTGGTCAACAAAGAAAGATTGAGTCAGTTATTTAGACAAGTGGTTCCAAAACCTTTTGAATTTATAAAAACAAGGAATTTTTTACCCATAGTTTGAAAATCAAATAAAATGAAGCACTGTTGGTAAACACACTTTATTTTGACAAATAATGAAAAAAAGTTTAAAGGACACTTCATCTACCATTGCCATTGTGTGTAAGAAACAAGATAATTACTGTTTTTAAAGTGTAAGTATATAATTCCAGAATAAAGGAGAAGCCTTCCCAAGAAAAGGTAGTTTCACCTGGCATCTTTATAATAGAGCTGTATAGGTGTGTGCGTTTGTGTGTGTACTTGTGCACACCTTATATTTCTCATCTTGTTACAGATAGTTCAAACTCTACAAGACCAGTGGTCCAAGGATTAGTACTTAGAAACAATTAAAATTTGTTATGTAGAATCTGTAGGTATTTACTTTCTGCCTGGAAAGGAAATCCTAGGGAAGGATTAAAGGAAAAGGAAAAACATCAGGAATGTTAAAGAAAACTAAGATGCCACAGGTGAGAGTCAAATATAGGTATAGTCTGGAAGAAGCCTTAGAAATGTAATTAACCAATGAAGAAAGCATTTGGTAACTACATCAGTGGAAAACATAAAACCTACCTAGGGAATGAGATGGAGAAGAAGAGATTGAAGCAAACCTTTGTGTCATCTACTTAATTTAAATTTGAGGAAGTTTATTACTTTTCTTCTAAGTTTTTAATCATGGCCAGAGTAATAATGAAGATCACTGGCTCTAGAAGAGAAGGGAAAAGCATTGATAAAATGGATGTTCTGAATAAATACCTAGATTTTTTTCCTTTTGAAAGTGCTCTGCTTGAAATAAATACATATCTGTCAAGTTTCAAGGTAAATGCACTAACTCTCTTTTATAGGGGTTTATGCTTTTAAGACACGTCTTTCCTGCTAATAAAATGTTATTTAAAAATCCATAATATAGAAAATAGAGAACAGTTATTACAAACTATTCTTGAACCCCTTGCCTGGGGACAGCAAGGCCAGGCTATGCCAGGAGCAGAGTGACTCCCATTAAGCCAGATAAATTATTTCCAAATAATTGGAAGATACTAGCAGTACCAGCTTTAAAGAGTTGTTATGTGAATTAAATGAGTTAATATATAAAGTTCCTAGAATAATACCTGACATGGTAAGTGTTTTCCAAAGGAGAGAGAGTATTCCTCAGAGACTGACAATCCAAACATCTGTTTACATCTGTCTTTATCTTAGCCTTTTAAGTTTCCTACTTTGTGTACATTTTCTAATTTACATAATATTTATGAATGATGTAGTATGTTTACATATTTCAGAAATATTACATATACATGTATTCAGTTCAGTTCAGTTCAGTCGCTCAGTTGTGTTCAACTCCTTGCGATCCCATGAGTCGCAGCACACCAGGCCTCCCTGTCCATCACCAACTCCTGGAGTTCTCCCAGATTCACATCCATCGAGTCAGTGATGCCATCCAGCTATCTCATTAGAGGCATATAAATTTAATAGTCATAAAGATTGGGAGGCTATTGATATGGTAGTTTCCTAATTCTATTTCAAAATCTTATTTTAATTTGTTACCCTTGGAAAGAAATTCTATGCATAGCAAATTTTATTTTGTGTTGTGGCTATGACCAAATTCATTAGAGTAGGAATATACTGCTTTTAAGACAAAACTAATAACACCATTAAATTTACTCAGACTTATTCTTTTTCTTTTATTAAATAATATGTCCCCAGTAGGGCATAGTTCTCTAATTTTTTTGAACATTCAAATAATTTATATTGATTTATTTCTTGAAACAATGAACCACTCTGGATGTCACGTCCATTTAGAAAGACCTCATTTGGGTATTTGTAAACTACTGTTAACTTCTTTCTACTTTCCTTTTATTTAGATTTTCTTCTCTGCATTGATATATTAATTTCCCAAATTATCTCCTGAAAATCTAAGGACAGGAGTATAAAAGAATCATTAGCTATGTGAATGTTTTCCTTTTCAAGTTAGATATTTTAAAACTCTCTTTCAAAATATGTCCCTCTATGCCCCAAACCATTTTGTTACAACTGAAGAACAAACCTGTAGCATCCAATTTAAACTGAAAATTAGCAGGAAGCTTTTTGAAAGCACCACTGTGGCGACAGAACAAATATATGAACTAATTATTACCTTCAGAAAGTTCTAGAGAGGTTTGCTTTCACAGGATGTCATTATATAAATGATCTTTGGAGGGCCTCAGAGCTCATGATAAAACTACCAAATTGCTTATTAGGAGGCAAACAACAGCTCTGCTGAGATAAGTGTAACAGGCTTAGAAAAGCACATCCATGGCGTGGTCCACCTACACAAATTCAGCTCCTACAGGAACACAGAAAACACTTTGGAGTTCATTAGCATGCAATATTTACTCAAAAGCTGCAAAAACATTGTGTTTGCATAATTTTATCAATTGTCAATAGCAGTGCTTGCCAACATTCATATCTTTACTGAAATGAAATTAAGAGCAGGAAGAAAGTTTGTATCAATATTAATACTGAACCCACTTGAAAAGATGACATTTATTAATAATGCATCTGGCTTAACATTCACAGTGGTATTTAAAGGCCAAACACAGTCCTGGTGCAGGAAACTTTTTTTTTTTTAGCAAACCTTGTTCATCGGCCACCTTATAGTTTTAAAATATAGAAATCATTTTTTCCATTCCACAAATGGCTGCTGCTGCTACTAAGTCACTTCAGTTGTGTCCGACTCTGTGCGACCCCAGAGCCCGCAGCCCACCAGGCTCCTCCGTCCCTGGGATTCTCCAGGCAAGAACACTGGAGTGGGTTGCCATTTCCTTCTCCAATGCATGAAAGTGAAAAATGAAAGTGAAGTCACTCAATCGTGTCCGACTCTTAGCGACCCCATGGACTGCAGCCTACCAGGCTCCTCCATCCATGGGATTTTCCAGGCAAGAGTGCTGGACCACAAATGGCTACTTCCCTAAAATTCTTTTGAAATTTGGGATGGGCTGGATGTAGTCAGAACAAGAGCAGTAATAAGACAAAGATTATCATGTATTAAACATTTTATGGAGAATTGTGTTGGTACACAGTGTATTAGTATTAAAAACTCTATGTTTGGGGAACAGCTGGTGTGGGCTGAACATGGCAACAACTGTTATGAAACAAATGTTAAAGAATTGCTGTAAACAAGACTCCATCTATTTACAGTATGTTTCAATTCTTTTTCTTTCCTCTCTCTCTCACTCACTCCTCTGTCTATATCCATTTCCATCAGTAGACCAGAATGGTGAACGATTCCAATGCGTAGGAAAGTGTGTGTGTGTGTGTATGTGTGTGTGTGTGTGTGTGCACGCGCGTGCATGTACGTGTGTGTGTTGTGTGTCTGCACGTGTGATGGGAATGTTACAGGTACACATGCACACACACATCTCTACACACATAAATACATAATATAAAATATATCAATATCTACTCTGCTTTCCTAAGTTGACCTTTTGTGTTCGAAGAGTAAAATGTAAAAATGAAAGTGTCAATATTATGCTGGGATGTACATTGCTGTTAAAAACTAAAAATTTTAGTGTATTACCCATTTTCTTCATGACCAATCATCTCTTTGTTTAGGAATTTCAACTTTCCCTGCATAATTATATTGCTCAAAACCAATTGCCTCTCTCTTCAGAGTTGATCTACACAAGTGTCTACCAACATTAAGAACCTAACACCTTTTCCTATTTTCAGTCTGCTTCCAACCTACTCCTGCTTAGCTGTTCAATATATGAGGAACTCGTGTATCAGTGTTATTTTTTTTTTCATTTTAACGTTATTGCCTTGCATGCTTCCTTAAATAATTCTGATTACAAATTTAATTAAAAGAAAATGAAGGAATTCTAAATAAAATAATCTAATGGGAGACTTTCCTGGCAGTCCAGTGGTTGACACTCTGTGCTTTCAATGCAGGGGGAATGAATTTGATCCCTGGGTAGGGAAGATCCCCTGGAGGAGGGCAGGACAACCCACTCCAGTATTCTTGCCTGGAGAATCCCAAGGACAGAAGAGCCTGGCAGGTTCTGGTCCACAGGGTTGCAAAGAATCAGACACAACTGAAGCAACTTAACACACATGCACAGGGAACTAAGATCCCAAATTCCATGTGGAGCGGCAAAAAAAAAAAAAAATAGTGGAAAGCTTCTTTTGAAATCATTCCTTCGCATATAAATTCCTGGAGGGCAGAAGGATGCTCTAAGGACCATTCATGCTTTTCTTTCATTGCTGCTGCTAAGTCGCGTCAGTCGTGTCCGACTCTGTGCGACCCCACAGACGGCAGCCCACCAGGCTCCCCCGTCCCTGGGATTCTCCAGGCAAGAACACTGGAGTGGGTTGCCATTTCCTTCCCCAATGTCTTTCATTGCAGGTTTCTTGAAACACCTCTATTTTCTAGAAGACATTGATGTTCCAGAAGACATTGGTATCACAGTGACTTGATTCTTAGACAGTAAGTATGCTTCTTTTTTAAAAATTTCACCTCACCTCCAAAATGTTGGGAATTCTCACTAGATTATGCCATGACTCTGGTCAAAATCCTGTAATGACTGCCTGGTTCTAGGCCATAGAAACTCCTTTGTTTTAATTTTAGTTAAAAAATGCTGTTGAGGAAAGAATAGTTTTCTCAGAGAAGTGGTTTCATTCTAGTTCTCTCTTAACCTTTCATTGGTTTGTTGTATAGTTTTAAGGCAAATCATGTGTATTCTGCTTCTTATAAAATGAGAATTACTGATATTTAGGAACTGAAGATTTTTCCTCCACAGTTGTGGGTCATTCACTATATGTGTTATAAAGTGTGATGAGTCCTGATTGTTTTATTTTTAATTCTTAGGAAGAAAAGTACCATATAGAATATGATGATTACTTTTATTATCGCAAGAAATTTATCTGTTAAACTATCCCATTGATCTTGATTAGAGTGATCCATTTATTATCTCCTTTTTGTTTAAACAAAAAATATCAAGTGCCTATTATTTGGGAAGTTGCACACAATTGAATATTCTTTGTCATAGAGCTTACAGTTTAATAGAGCACCAGAAAAATACTTCCAGAGTATTAAAAAGTACATGTATTTAATGAAAGAAAAGGAACTAACATTTATTGTGCTAGGCTATTCAAGAGTCCGACACCACTGAGCAACTAAGCACAGCACAATACTCACATGATAACCTCATTTAATCTCTCTTGGTTTCCTGGTAAGGACACAAAGGTTCTGAAAGAACAGACAGCTGAAAGTCTCAAGGCCCAGTAGTGAGGCTAGAGGAAGTCAATGTCATTCCAGAAGCCACATGACTGTCATCACAGTAAAAGTATATTTGGAATTCCAAAAAACAGGGATATGGAGTAGTGTCAAAAGAGTCAGTGGGAAGGGAACAGATCAGAAAGAACTTTAGAGGGGTCAGTCTTGGGAAAATCCTCTTTCATACAAATATATATTTGAAAATGGTAATAATTTTTAGCTGCTTACCTATATTCTCAGATTTCTCTTCAATTAAACTAATCTAGAAACTTGAAAACAGATTAGAATGGAAGTTTTGATTCTAAGTTAAATTATTAAAGTTAACTATTGACATTCCTGTTCCAAATATAAACCTATAAATGGAAGCTTTCAGAACTCACAATTAATGCCAAGCTACCTGTATTACAATGTAATATGTTGTGGATTTGCTTACTATTGCTCAGCTGACTGTCGCTCTGTGGCAAGATGATGTGGTGAGCTGATGCCCCTGTACCTTTTGGAGCCCTGACCGAAAGAACTCACGTGGGTGCTCTGGAGGGATAGAGTGGCTCCAGAGCTCCGAGATAGACTATAAATAACAGGAGTGTAGAGAAAAGGGGACTCTCGTGCACTGTTGGTGGGAATGTAAGTTGGCGCAGCCATTATGGAAAGCAGTATGGCGATGGTGGTGGTTGTTAGTCGCTAAGTTGTNCACGTGGGTGCTCTGGAGGGATAGAGTGGCTCCAGAGCTCCGAGATAGACTATAAATAACAGGAATGTAGAGAAAAGGGGACTCTCGTGCACTGTTGGTGGGAATGTAAGTTGGCGCAGCCATTATGGAAAGCAGTATGGCGATGGTGGTGGTTGTTAGTCGCTAAGTTGTGTCTGACTCTTTTGCAACTCTGTAGACTATAGCCCTCCAGGCTCCTCTGTCCATGGGATTTCCCAGGCAAGAATACTGGATTGGGTTGCCATTTTCTTTTCCAAGAGATCTTTCTGACTCAGGGATCAAACTGAGGCCTCCCGCATCTCCTGCATCAGCAGGCAGATTCTTTACCACTGGGCCACCAGGGAGGCCCCAGAACCGTATGGAAGTTCCTCAAAACAGTAGAAACAGAACCACGGCATGATCTAGCAATTCCACTTCTGGATACTTACCTGAAGAGAATGAAAACACGAAATCAAAGAGATATATGTACCACTGTGTTCACTGTAGTGCTGTTTACATTAGCAACCTAAATGTCCATTTACAGATGAATGAATAAGAAGTTTGATGCGCACACACAAAGAAGTATTACTCAGCGGTAAGAAGAATGAATTCTTTCCATTTGCAACGACATGGATGGACCTAGAGGGTGTTATGCTGAGTGAAATAGACAGAGAAAAACAAATGTCATATGATTCCACTCATGTGTGAATCTAAAAACCAAAAACAATGAATAAATGAACCAAAATGAAAACAGATTCATAGCTATAGGGATCAAAGGGGCAGTTGCTGGGATGAGGGTGGATGAAATATGTGAAGGGAGTTAAGAAGTATAAACTTCCAACTATGAAATAAATAATTCACAGGGATATAATGTACATATGGGGAACATAGTCAATAATGTTGAAACAGCGTTGTACGGTGAAAGATGTTAACTGGACTTGCAGTGACCCTTTAGTAATGTATAAAAACATCAAATCACTATATTATACATCTGAAACTAAGATAATATATGTCAAATATAACTTAATAAAAAACAAATTAAAGCCATTTGGTTAAATTTTTTTAAAAAAGAACTGAAGACCTCAGAACAGCTCTCATTCTCTGCTTTAACGGCTCCCAACAGTCACTGTAGAAGGAGATGCTCAGAGGAATGGGAGGGAAAAGTTGATTTAATGGAGGAGAGCATCCAGAAAGCTAGCTGCCATGCATAATGTCTTTGTGACCAGTGTGCACTCACCTGCAAATCTTACAGGAATCAACACAGATTAACCTGAATTGAGAATAAAGAAAGCAATGCAGAGCTACAATTCTCCCAAATGACATTTTCAATACTCAGGTATATGCAGAGTTGGGGAAAAAGAGCTTTATTTTAAAGTCTCCATAGAAATGAGGGAGGAACCCAAACAAATGGGTTTGATAATTGACAGTGTATTAGAATTTGATGTAGGATTCTTAGGTATATGCTTATTTTTAAAGATCAATTCAAAAATAATTTTAAAATACATTTTTAGGAAACAAATTCTGAGCAATTCATGAGTACTACCACAGAACTCTATAATCTTCTAAAAGATGGAATTTGTAGAGTACTGATTTAAAGCACAATTTTCCTCCTGGAAATTCTCTAGAACTGCTGAATATAGAGGTAAACACTTCATTTTACGCTAAGCAAACAGGGGTCATTCGTGCCTGTCCAACTGCTTTTTTAAATCTACAGAGGATAGCCTATTGCTTTTGTTGACATTAGTAATAGCCCACTTGGAAAGAAACTGTGGAGAGAAATGTTAGATATTTCTTTCTAAAAAACTGAAAGGGGGGAAACATGCAAGAGAGATTATATGTGAGTAAATAAAGTACTCTTGGATAATTTAAAATAAAAGCAGCATAAATTTTTTTTTTCCCTTTCTGAACTCAACATCTCCAAAGCTGTTTTGGCTATAATAGAAAGGATTATAATGAAAATGTAATATAATAAATTGCAGGACTTCCAACTATATCTGTGATAATTGAGTTATTGTGTTCAATTAGATAATAGCTCAGTCACACACATCTACAGCTCCACCAATTCTACTTCATTTTGCTATATGAAAAGAATCATCATTTTAATAGAACAACTTGAATAGGAAATTAACTAGAAGAATATGTCCACTTTCAGAGGAGATGCACCATTGTACATTTTGGCATACATATTTAACAACTTGTCCTTACTACCGTCAGTAAACATTTGTGACTTTCTTCAGTTTAGCTTCGAAAAGAAAGAAGCAAACCATATGCCACCCTCCCCACAAATCTATCTATAAAGGAAATACAATAAATACAGTCAGTTGCTCACATAATAACTGAGCTTAAACTTAGCTCTGTCACTTATATCATCTACATCTCTGCACTCCAGTTCATCCTAACATCTTTATCTATGATCTGTATGTTGAAAATTTGTGTTCAGATCAATGATCCAAAGATAGTTCAATAAATTAACCATCTCAGACAGATTCAGGTAGGTTCACTTGTGATGTCCTTAGTAAACAATTCTAGGATACCTGTCTGCCTATTCATATGTATAATCGTGTAGCAGGTTTTTTTCTTATTTCATTTATTATGTCTGTCATTCTCTATCAGTGGAGCAGAGTTTGGCAAACTTAATGTAAAGGTCCAGATACTTTATATGTTAGGATTTGTGATCATACTGTCTTCAGTCATAGCTGCTTAATTCTACATTTGAGCTCAAAAGCACCTGTAGCCAGTGAATAAATTTATGGGTTGGCTGTGATCCAGTTAAACTTTATGAAAATGGAAATGAGCAGTATTTGGTCCTCCATCCTTCTCTGTGTGTGTAGTTCAAGTTCATCTTTTATAGACTGTATATATAATTAAATCATGTTGAGGGATATTCAGTTCAGTTCAATTCAGTCGCTCAGTAATGNGCTCAAAAGCACCTGTAGCCAGTGAATAAATTTATGGGTTGGCTGTGATCCAGTTAAACTTTATGAAAATGGAAATGAGCAGTATTTGGTCCTCCATCCTTCTCTGTGTGTGTAGTTCAAGTTCATCTTTTATAGACTGTATATATAATTAAATCATGTTGAGGGATATTCAGTTCAGTTCAATTCAGTCGCTCAGGAATGTCCCACTCTTTGTGACCCCATAGACTGCAGCATGCCAGGCCTCCCTGTCCATCACCAACTCCCAGAGTTTACTCAAACTCATGTCCATTGAGTCAGTGATGCCATCCAGCCATCTCAACCTCTGTCGTCCCCTTCTCCTCCCATCTTCAATCTTTCCCAATATCAAGGTCTTTCCAGCGAGTCAGTTCATCGCATCAGGTGGCCAAAGTATTGGAGTTTCAGCTTCAATATCAGTCCTTCCAATGAACATTCAGGACTGATTTCCTTTAGGATGGACTGGTTTGATTTCCATGCAGTCCAAGGGACTCTCAGAGTCTTCTCCAATACCACAGTTCAAAAGCATCAATTCTTTGGCGCTCAGCTTTCTTGAGGGATATTTAGCTTTTATTCTTATAAACTGCTGTATTCTTATAAACACATACTCTTGTGTATGTATCTTTTAACTTGTTGATTGCTTCTTTAGTGATTCCTAGAATTGGAATTGTTGTGTCAAAGAGGATACAGATTTAAATATTTCAATTATTACAAAATTGTCCACTGGAAGAGCCAGACTTATGTACTGTATATGAGTGCTTGTTTTCCCATCTCCTCCCTGAAACCAGGTCTTATTTGTTTTTTAAATTCTTTCTCAGATTGGTTGGTAAAACATTGATTCCCCACAGTTCTTTGGGTTTTTCTGTTCTTTTGATTTTAATAGTGAGAGCATCTTTTCAGTTGACCTTAATTGGTCATTTATTTATGCTTCTGTGAGTGGTCTATGTAATTTGCTTATATTTATACTGACTTGTCCTTTTTTCTTATTAATTAGTAAGAACTTCTAAATGTAAAGAGATTAACAATCTGATCCTTACATGTCTTACAAAAAGAATTCACCAATTTGTTATTCTTAACTTTTATATGTTTTTCCATGTAGAAGCTTTTACTTTTTAATAGTATTTTAATGTAGAGCTTTTCTTTTATTGCTTCTGAATTTGGAGTCATATTCACAAAGGCATTTACCAATCCAAGGTGTAAAGTTATTCTCTTGTATTATTTGTAGTACTTACAGCATTTTCCTTTTTGAGTCTATAATATATTTTAAAATAGTGCTTTTTGAGTTTTACATTATTAGCATAAATTTGGGCTTCCCTGGTGGCTCAGGCAGTAAAGAATCCACCTGCAATGCAGGAGGCTTGGGTTTGATCCCTGGGTTGGGAAGATCCCCTGGAGTAGGGCATGGCAACCCATTCTAGTATTCTTGCCTGGAGAATTTCCATGGACTGTAGCTCACCAGGCTCCTCTGTTTCTTATCATTTTAAGTCTCTCTTCCATAAAAAAGTGTGATTATATCTCTTTTCTTAAGTTATGCACTTGTTTTTTCCTCTTTTATTCTTTATCCATGTCCTCGCATTTTTGCCTATTTTATGTTATTTTTCTTTTCAGGACACAAGCTCTTAACTCTTTTCATTAATGCTTCTTCATTTCTGCTTTGTAACTTACTTGCTGTCTCTTGTTTCCTGAATTTATTCCTCTACTTTCTGTTTATTTTCTTGCACTTTCTTTCCATTTTGAACTGAGAACTTTATTAAATTATATTCAACAGTTCTTTCCTTATAGTAAAGGAAATATTTAAGGCTATAGATCACATCTCATTGCTTTGCATATATAAGGATATCATTAGATTTGATTTATAAATAAGCTGGAATGATTAAGCTCCCACACATTGCAGTTTCACAGTTGATTTATCTTAGGTCTTACCTTTAAGAGGTCATAGATCTTTATCTTGATTCAGATAATTTGAATGGTTATTTCACAGATGCATACACTTGTCAAAACTTTTCAACCTATGTTTTTGAGAGCTGTGTATTTTATCATGTGTGTTTTACCATGTATAAAATAACTTCAATAAAATTACTGCCACAAAACAAAAATAAAATAAATGTGAGAATGTGTAGGGAAGTTATGGCACAACTTCCTAGCTTCTCTGGTTTCATGGAAATGCATTGAGGAGAAGGTACAGGCAACTTCAAGCTTCGAGCACCTGAAAACCAGCCTCCCTGCCTTCCTTAGCCATTGCAAAGCCCCACTCTGTATATCAATGGTGTGTCCTTTACTACGGGCTTCCCTGGTGGCTCAAATGGTAAGGAATGTGTTGGAAATGTGGAAGACCTGAGTCTGATCCCTAGGTCAGGAAGAGCCCCTGGAGAAGGAACTGACAACACACTCCAGTATTCTTACCTGGAGAATCCCCATGGCCAGAGGAGCTTGGTGGGTTATAGTCTATGGGAGTCATAAAGAGTCAGACGTGACTGAGCAACTAACACACACATATTAGTATGGATGTGTGCGTGCATGCTAAGTTGCTTTAGTCATGTCTGACTGCACCCCTATGGACTATAGCCCGCCAAACTATCCATGGGATTCTCCAGGCAAGAATACTGGAGTATGCTGCCATGTCCTTCTCCAGGGGATCTTCTCTACCTGGGAATCAGACCCATGTCTCCTATGTCTCCTGCACTGGCAGGCAAGTTCTTTACCACTAGCACCACTGGGAAGCCCATACATTAGTATACATAAACCCAATCAAGTAAATTTGAATAGTTCAAGATATTAAAAATTACATTTTAAATACAGCCAACTTATATATCTTTGGAAGATTATTCCTGTGGGGCTCATGATCTTCATTCTTTCTACAATCTTCATTCTTTCCACATGAGGCCCTGCCAAGATTCTTTTTCTGATCCACTGATTTTAGTACTTCATCCATAGATCTCTTCACTTATAGGAGTTATCATGGATCTCAGTTATTACTGTCAGGCCTGATTATCTTTTGGTGCCATATGGAAATTTTGGCATGGTTATGCTGAGGAGATTGGATATGAAGTTTCAGCATCTTTTGCTATATGTTTGCCTCCTTACTAGTCTTGAATTCTGGAAGATTAATTTTATTTCAGTGTATTAATGATACAATGTGTGAACTATACAATGTATGCTGTTAAGTTGCTTCAGTCGTGTCTGACTCTGTGCGACCCTGTAGGCGACAGCCCACCAGGCTCCCCCGTCCCTGGGATTCTCCAGGCAAGAACACTGAAGTGGGTTGCCATTTCCTTCTCCAATGCATTAAAGTGAAAAGTGAAAGTGAAGTTACTCAGTCATGTCTGACTCTTTGCAACCCCATGGACTGCAGCCTACCAGGCTCCGCCATCCATGGGATTTTCCAGGCAAGAGTACTGGAGTGGGGTGCCATTGCCTTCTCCAATACAATGTATAAAATATTATAATATAGGAGCCTGAACTTTAGCAATAGTTTATCTTTTGTGGAAATGTGTGATAAAGAAAAAGCACAATAAAATTTTATGTTCAAATTATTAAAACACAAAACCACATGAAAAGGATGTTTCTGAAATAACTCCCTTGGTTGCTCTTGAGTTCCACATAGACATGCTAACTGGCAGGTGCATGGCTAAGAACCTCAGTCTCAGGTGCCTGATACAGTCTTATCTTGTGTGTAGGCATAGGGATACTTCTCAACTTAAAAAGATCCATCTTAATTTAGAGGTGCAGCACAATCTTTGGATCTCATTGCTTCCCTGGTGGCTCAAATGGTAAAAGCATCTGCTTACAATGTGGGAGACATGGGTTCAATCCCTGGGTTGGGAAGATCCACTGGAGAAGGAAATGGCAACCCACTCCAGTATTCTTGCCTGGAAAATCCCATGGACAGAGGAGCCTGGTGGGCTACAGTCCATGGGGTCGCAAAGAGTCAGACACGACTAAGCGACTTCACTTCACTTCACACAATCTCTGGATCTCATTGCTTGGGTTTGTATCCTGGTTCTTTTAGTTATCAGCTATGTGATCTTGAGTAATTCTAACCTCTCTGTGCTTCAGTTTGCTTATCTGTAAAGCGGAAACAATACTATAACTTACCTAGTAAGGCTATTGTGAAAATCAAGTGAGTTAGTTATTAGAAGAGTGCTTAGTGTATGTACTGTGCTAAGTTGCTTCAGTCATGTCCCACTCTGTGTGACCCTATGCACTGCAGTCTGCCAGGCTCCTCTGTCCCTGGGATTCTCCAGGCAAGAATACTGGAGTGAGTTGCTGTGCCCTCCTCCAGGTGATCTTCCCAACCCAGAGATCAAACCCAAGTCTGCATTGACAGGCGGGTTCTTCTCTATGAGAGCCACCNTCATGTCCCACTCTGTGTGACCCTATGCACTGCAGTCTGCCAGGCTCCTCTGTCCCTGGGATTCTCCAGGCAAGAATACTGGAGTGAGTTGCTGTGCCCTCCTCCAGGTGATCTTCCCAACCCAGAGATCAAACCCAAGTCTGCATTGACAGGCGGGTTCTTCTCTATGAGAGCCACCTGGGAAGCCTGCTTAGAAAGCAAAGTCGCTCAGTTGTGTCCAACTCTTTGCAACCTCATGGACTGTAGCCTACCAGGCTCCTCCGTCCATGGGATTTTCCAGGCAAGAATACTGGAGTGGGTTGCCAAGCCTGCTTAGTATACAGTTAGTGCTAAATGTGTGTTTCCATATAAATTCTATTTAATATTGCCTTCCATTTCCATAGAGCAATCCCTTGGGTTATTTTTTTGGTTGGACTCATTGTCTTATTGTCATTCTCAATACATGAATACCATAGATGTATTTTCCTTTAGTTTCAGGAAAATTTGCTCTTTTAATGATGTATTTTACTCAGTTCTTAGATGCATTTTAAGTTGTGTCTCTTGTTTTATTCAGTAACTGTGTTTTACTCCAGCTGCTCTGACTGTTCTTCGTGAGCAGTATCCCCAGTGTCAATTGTGTTATCACCATTGTTCTCCATCAGCCTTCACTCCTGATTCCAGTGTTCTTTTACCACCCAAAACATGCCTTTCTGGTGGGGGGCTCCCAATCCAAGTGTACCCCACAGTGCAGTGCTTAGTTGCTCAGTAGTGTCTCAATCTTTGCAACCCCTTGGACTGTATGTAGCCCACCATGCTCTTCTGACCATGGCAGGAATACTGAAGTTGATTGTCGTGCCCTCCTCCAGGGTATCATCTCAACCCAGGGACTGAACCCAGGTATCCCACCTTGCAGGCAGATTCTTTGTAATCTGAGCCACCAGGGAAGCCCAAGAATACTGGAGTGGGTAGCCTATCCCTTCCCCAGGAATTGAACTGGCGTCTGCTGCATTACAGGCAGATTCTTTACCAGCTGAACTACCAGGGAAGCCCATAAGCTAAACTTATCATAGTGCTCCATTGTTCTAACCACAGTGGCTGCTCTAGGCATGCAGTGATGAGTTGGACCAATCATAATTCTTCCTTGAGACTTTTACCAGCTGAAAGGAAGGCTTTTTAGTCTTTTGTAAAAATTTTGTTAATGTTTTACAACTGAAAGTGTTAGAATACAGAGTAACCAGCAACTATGCTCCCTGACCTTGAGGATAAGACCCATAGGCAGCAGGAGAATGAGGCCAAGACATTCTTATAACCAGAGTAAATTTATGGTGAGATTCTTGTTGCAGTTCCAAATCCCTCATTTCAGTTATTATTACTAACGCTAGTTATACTCTAGTCTTAGTAATAATAAGTAATAAAATCAATGTCTTCTTCCCTGATGGCTCAGTTGGTAAAGAAACTGTCTGCAATGCAGAAGACCTGGATTCTATCCCTGGGTTGGGAAGATACCCTGGAGAAGGAAATGGCTACCCACTCCAGTAATCTTGCCTGGGAAATCCCATGGACAGAGGAACCTGGCAGGGTATAGTCCATGAGGTCACAAGAGTCAGACACGACTTGGTGACTAAACTACCACAGTTATACACTTGCATTTTCTGTTTGTGTAAACTTCTAAATTCCATTTTCCTCTCTCCTTTTTTTGTATTTGTTTTTGCTTAAGCTAATTCACATTGGGTTTTTCTCACAACACAGTGTTATATCCTAACATATAGAATACTTCTTTTTCAAGCAACCTGTTTTCCTTATATGTTTGGAGATTTTAAAATATCTTTTCATATTTATAAATGACTGGTTAGAAGTCATCATCACTAGGTCCATGAGAATATGGACCATGTCAATCTTATAATCACTACATCCCCGATGTTTAACATAGTGTCTTATACTGTAAGTTAGTAAGGTGGCTGGGATTCTCCTCCAATGAACCAGACAGAAGGCTGTTGCCCTAAAGCATGGGCTGAAGGGTGACTAGATTGTTTTCTTAAGGGTGTACTAAAGAAGACCAAGGGAAACTTCCTATCAAATTGCTAGACAGAAGGGGGAGGAAGAGTTGTAGCAGATAAGAGTTCTTGTCCATTCACTCCTCACTTACTGATAGGACCCCTCAGTAATTGTCTACGGTAGAAGTGGTACATATTAAGCACTTGGCTTTTGGCATTGATTGAGCTATCTCATTGGGAACTTTGGAGACAGATAGATTCAACCTAGATTAATGTTTTGCTTCTAAAAACCCAATAAATTAGATAGGTTATCAAGTATTAATATAAAAATATTTCTAGATATAAGAAATTTAAATATTCTAGTCTGACCCATTCTGTGCATTTTTATTTATCATAATTTGTCCTAATTGTGGTGTAACTTTATAGCTGTTGTGTTTTTAATCAACAATTTATAAAACTATGAACTCTAAATTGAATCATTGAAGTCAATAGTTGCTAGCTAAAGGAAGGGCTTCCCTGATAGCTCACCTGTTAAAGAATCCTCATGCAGTGCAGGAGACCTGGGCTTGATTCCTGGGTTGGGAAAGAGACAAAAGTTCTTCTTGTGGTCACTTATTCCTAGTATGTAGATTTTCCTCTGCTTTCCTGGTAGCTCAGCTGGTAAAGAATCTGCCTGCAATGCAGGAAACCCCGGTTTGATTCCTGAGGCAGGAAGATCCGCTGGATAGGCTACCAACTCCCAGTATTCCTGGGCTTCCCTGGTGGCTCAGACAGTAATAGGTAAGATTTTTCTTTACATATGTATGCTAAAATTCACTTTTTCCCTACCATTTTCAATAGAAAAATAAATGGACAAAAATAAAACTTTTATTTTAGAAAAGAATGAAATTTCAGTGTGCTGTCAAGTTCTTAGTATTGGACCATATTTTTAAAACAAGATTCTTCATAATCTTGTTAGATATTAAATCATCAAATTGGGTCCATTACAAAGATTGGTTTTTAATTCTAGATAATGAACCATTCCTTTCTAAGGAAAGCAATCAAAATAAAAGATCCTCCCCTTTTCATAATGCTGCAAAAGCTGAATCTGTTACTAACTGCAGTCTCAGGCACTCTGCGTCTAACTATGCCAAGAATGTGTGCACCATCAGTTGAGTGATTTGACATTGAATAGCAAGGTTTCCAGTCAGACTCTAATGAGAAGAGAATTCATAAAGGGGAAAAAAAAGAGAAAATCCTGAAAAGACTTGACTACACTTGCAGACATCTGGAGGAAAACCTAAGGTTTTGTATTAGGATGATGATGGGCATTCCTGGCGTAAAATATGATTGTACCAGTTGTTGCAGCTGCTGCTGCTGCTAAGTCACTTCAGTCGTGTCTGACTCTGTGCGACCCCATAGACAACAACCCACCAGGCTCCCCCGTCCCTGGGATTCTCCAGGCAAGAACATTGGAATGGGTTGCCATTTCTTTCTCCAATGCATGAAAGTGAAAAATGAGATGAAATTGCTCAGTCGTGCCGGACTCTTAGTGACCCCATGGACTGCAGCCCACCAGGCTCCTCTGTCCACGGGGTTTTCCAGGCAAAAGAGTACTGGAGTGGGGTGCCACTGTTGCAGACCACCTAGCAATTCTCATAACTGACTGACAGAAAAAGACAATCTAAAGGTGTCTTCTCTGGAAGTTATAAATACACATTTCTTTAAATTCTTTCTCTTTCAGTCTCAAAATTCAATTCAAACACCATTATGCTTTCCTTCTATACCCAGCCTTTCTGCTTTCCTGTTATGAACTGTAGCTTTCTCTGTGTTAGCAGCTTTGAGAATGTACTACAGCTACCCTCTGATTATACTCAAAGGGGAAGTCAGACTACAGGGAATAATGACTTGAAAGTATAAAAAGCTTATATAGAAGTAAGCCCTCATATGTATACATATGGCTGATTCATGTTGATGTATGGCAGAAACCATAGATACCAAGGGCTTCCCTGCTAGCTCAGTTGGTAAAGAATCAGCCTGTAATGCAGGAGACCTCAGTCTGACCCCGAGTCAGGAAGATCCACTGGAGAAGGGATAGGCTACCCACTCTAGTATTCTTGGACTTCCCTTTTGGTTCAGCTGGTAAAGAATCTGCCTGCAATGTGGGAGACCTGGATTCAATCCCTGGGTTGGGAAGATCCCCTGGAGAAGGGAAAGGCTATCCACTCCAGTATTCTGGCCTGGAGAATCCCATGGACCATATAGTCTGTGGGGTTGCAAAGAGTTGGACACTGAGTGACTTTCACTTTCACTTTCATGGCAGAAACCAACACAACATGGTACAGCAGTTATCCTCCAATTAAAGATCAATACACTTTTTTAAAAAAAGAAATGAGTTCTTCCAAGGAGTTAGGCTGAATCTTCTTAAATCAGACTTGACAGACTTAAAAGTTAGGCTTTTCCAAAAAATCCTAGAGGTCATTATCCCAGTGATCTGAAAAGATAGACGTGTATGGTGTCTGATTAAACACAAACTCCTGGGCTCTCAGCTGAGCCTGTAGCATAAAAGCCAGTTGAACAATAGCTATGAATTCATTAGAAATGACAGCAATGTTTTTATCAAACATCTCATCTGTTGTATTTATGAGTCACATCAGTAGAATGAAAACCTTCACCAATTTGTGTACAAAACTTGGGAAAGCAACATACAACAGCAATTCATAACATGTACGCAATCATCATCTGGTTTGTAAACCATTAGGTTTGGGCCTGAATACACTGTTTGACAGATGCTTCCAGCCTCTTAGGTTTTAAACAGATTTCATTTGCCAAAATTATCACTTCATTATTATGAACATAACATGAGTTGGTAGCAGCTGGTACAGGTAAGCTAGCAATTCTCATCCACACCTAACAGTGAATCTTAAATTAAGAACTATTTCTCAGAAAGTCTGGCAAATTTAGATTGATGCTTTGGAGTCCTTTTCTGGTTTCAATTTCAGAGTAGTATTCAAATACCTTTCTTAAATTTTCAAACAATCCAACCACAGAAATACCCAAACTTGAGCAATTTATAGATTATTTCTTTTGCTTATCTATTGTACAGAATCCAAAATTTATGTCCAGGAAAAACTATTTAACTCTGATGGTATGTCTGAGGTGAAGGGAAAAGACAGGAAAACAAAGAGCCACATATTACCGTGAATAAAGTATAAATCTACCCCAAATCTCACATGCTGGGCAACTTAGGGAAGACAAGAAAAATGGGTCTTTTCACATTCTGTCTTTATCTAAGACCAGACTGCTATAGAAAGTTTGCCTCAGGAAAATGAGTGAAGCATGCATTTTTCTTTTTCTTTCTTTTTTATTAACATGTTTTTATAATTAGCCTTGAAGAAAAATAACTGACTATGGTCTAGTCAAACCAAAAATTAAAAAAAGTCAAACATATCGAAAACATTTGCTGAAGAAGACAAGGTGGGTGATTAGAACAGGAGTTTGTAGTTGGAAATTATAAAAGATGAATGGTAGCCCCTGACAGTGGTCGGCTTCTCAGTTAGATAAGACATATGTGTTCCTTATGTTTAGTTTCTTTCCTGACCCACTTTGTCTCTTTTCACACTACTATAGATCAAATAGAAATAAGACTTAAGTTTTATAGAGCATGTAGCTAACTAATTTCATCTGCTAACATGTTAATATTTAATTGAGTTTCTGATAGTTACAGATCTTCTTTACCTGTGAGGAGGACTTCATGGTACCTTATCATGGGAGCGTGTATTCCTGGGTGGGTAGCACATTCAGGCCATCCTTCCTCCCCAACGACCCCCAGCCACATATACTTACATTCTCATGAATGCTACATTTTCCTCATCTAACTGAGTCCTTTTTTTTTTCCTCTTTGTATGTTTGTTTGTTTGTTTTCTATCTGTAGTTTTGGTGAAGGACTCAAGGGCATGATGGTAGGTAAAGAATCACAAAGAACAATGACAACTTTAGGTATTAAATAAATGAATAACTACAAAGTTGAGTTCTTTAGCTATATCTCCCTACATCTTGCTTTAAACACAAGAAAAAAATGCTAATTTTTCTTATAGATTTATGTGTTTTAGGTTTCTGCAGTATTATTAGTCTGTGAATATTAATCTGTGTTATTAACCTTGAAATTGAACTCTGGTGTTGGAGAAGACTCTTGAGAGTCCCTTGGACTGCAAGGAGATCCACCCAGTCCATCCTAAAGGGAATCAGTCCCGAATATTCATTGGCAGGACTGATGCTAAAGCTGAAGCTGCAATACTTTGGCCACCTGATGCGAAGAACTGACTCATTGGAAAGACCCTGATGCTGGGAAAGATTGAAGGTGGGAGGAGAAGGGGATGACAGAGGATGAGATGGTTGATGGCATCACCGACTTGATGAATATGAGTTTGAGTAAGCTCTGGGAGTTGGTGATGGACTGGGAAGCCTGGTGTGCTGCAGTCCATGAGGTCACAAAGAGTCAGACACAACTGAGTGACTGAACTGAACTGAACTGGTTAATTTGTCAATTCCAGTTCAAGAACTAACTGAAATTACACACTTTTTTTCCTCTAATCTCTTACTGTTCCTCACCTATTCATGTACAATTTTTTCATGCCTAGTTATTTGTAGAATACAGGGAGAAAACAGTAGAATACAGTGCTTTCTTATTCTTAAACATAGGTGATCAAGTCCTAAAACATTAGGAAATAGAGAAAAAAACAAATGCTTTGAAGGCTATATATTTGGATGAAAAAGATTTACTGTGATAATATTGTTTTTACTTTCTCCATAGAACATTTGCTTAGACTCTTGTGTTACCTGAATGAACAAATCTCATTTCATATTTCTATAATGAACCGTGAACTTCCAGANTCGAAAAGAGTCAAACACAACTGAGCAACTGAACTGCACTGAACTGATAGTTGACCTACTGATCTATCAATTTATTAGTTTCAGGTGTACAATATAATGATTTTGATATATTTCAAATCTATATATGTTATACATATACAATATGCTGGATTCACCAATGTAATATTTCATTGATCACTGTAGCTTTATAATAAGTCTTAAAAACAGCTTGCGTGAGTCTTTCAGCTTGTTCTTTTTCAAAATTGTTTTGGCTATTCTGGTTCCTTTGCTTTTCCGTGTGAACTCAGTTTTGTTGTCAGTAACTGGCTTGTTTCGATTTTCTCTTTCTTTGTGATACAGTTTAGTAAGATTATATATTTCTAGGAATTTATCTATTTCTTCTAGGGTGTCTAGTTTGAATTGAGTAAATTGCTAGAACTTTTGTTTTCTTTCACTGTTCTGCCTGATCTGGGATAACAGAAATCAGTGTTTATAAGCTTAGATTAAATCTCTTAATATAAGCAGGGAGTTAAGTGCATGGTTTGTGCATGCTAAGTATATTGACCTAATATTTTTAATTTTATTAGTTGGGTTTGATGTCAGTTTAGTTTTGTTGTCCTATATTCGTGAGTCTCAGGTAGATTTTGCATGACACTGCTTAGACTAAATGTGAATCTTCTTTAGAGTTAGTTGGTGCTGGAAGCAACCTAGATGTCCATTGACAGGTGAATGGATAAAGAAGCTGTTGTATACATATATATATATATATATATATATATACAGTGGAATACTACTAAGCCATAAAAAGGAATAAATTTGAGTTAGTTCTAATGAGGTAGACGAACCAAGAGCCTGTTATACAGAGTGAAGTAAGTCAGAAAGAGAAATATAAATGTTGTATACTGGTGCATATATATGGAATCCAGAAAGATGGTACTGATGAAATTATTTGCAGGGCTGCATTGGAGAAATAGGCATAGAGAACTGACCTATGGACATGTGGGAGGGTAGGAGGGAGATGGTAAGATGTATGGAAAGAGTAACGTGGAAACTTACATTACCATATGTGAAATAGATGGCCAATGGAAATTTGCTGTATGACTCAAAGAGCTCAAACAGGGGCTCTGTGACAATCTAGAAGGGTGGGATGGGGAAGAAGATGGGAAGGAAGCTCGGGAGTTAGAGGTCATGGGTGTACCTATGGGTGATTCTTGTTGATGTTTGACAAAAAACAAATTTCGGTAAAGCAGTTATCCTTCAATTCAAAAATAAATCACATAGCAAAAAAAAAAAAAAAAGCCACTCGAAATAGTCAAAAGTAGTTGATGCTGCTAGAATGTGAAGTTACAAAAGAAAGGATTTCAAGTAACATCTTGCCTTAGAAAGTATTAAATTATGTGAGTTTTGAGGGCATTAATGTTTTAGATCAATATAAATAGGTGGTACTTAAGAAATTAATTTTTTTCTATTTATTCTTGAGTTGATGATTTTCAGGGAATATTTCTGCTTTGTAGACTCAGGCTTTATTAACTTGAAAAATTAATTTATTATTTGTTTCTATCTTATTTATTTCCATTTCTTTCTTATTCTTGGTTTCAATCATTCTAGTGTTTGTAATATACAGATTGGATGATTAGAATGTTTCTTCCATAGAATTCTTATTATCTAAATTTATTTTCATTTTTTTACCTTTCACCTCTAGATAAATTCTGAAATTTGTCTTCTATTTCACTGAAGTGAATCCAGTCTGCTGTTTATTGCCCCTCCTCAGGTTTTAGTTGAACAATTTTTTACCTTCATGAAATCTGACATTTCTTAACTTCTTCCTTTTGATGTTTGACATATTTTGAGAACTCAAATTAGACATTTTATAAAATGTGCTCTTTTTCTTGCAATAAATCTATTTTAAGTAAGGCATTTCCTCTGCTTCCTCCAGATGGTCTCTCTTCTTTTGACTTACAGTATTTTTTACATGTCTTTCTGAGGAAACCCTACTTTGCCAACTCTTGGTTTTGGGGGACCATCTGCTCTAGACTAAATCTCATCCACACACATTTTCTGTTTGGTGTGGCTGCCTACTCCATATCCTGCCCTCATTTCTCAGTTATAGGTTATTAGGGGGTTATTTTAGGATCTCCTGTACCTGTTTCCCAGGTAATTCACAGTATAGAATAGTCACCAAGTGGCCTTCTATAATCACCTTCAATACAATAGAAATTCCAAGTGTCTGGCCTGTGAGTGGTATTTCCCCCTCATTTGCAGAACTGGTACTGACATATTCATTTTATGCTCTTTAGTCTTTTTCCTGGCAATTGAGAGTGGGGTGAGTTAATACCTACATTTATAGTTTTCTTTTTCTCTTAAAAACAAGGTTTTTTTAGGTTCCATGAAGTACCATCTCCAGTTATAATGATACCATCTCCACCACTGAGAGCCAATGAGAGTTTGGTTTCTCATATCTTTTCCTTATTGCTGTTCTTTTCCCCAGTCTCCTTCTGGCTTTGAACTCTCCAAGAGTGCGTGGTGACTATGGCATCCCCATGCTCAGTGTTCCCCTTCCTTTAGACGTTCTGCAAATTCCTTCCCAGCAGCAGTTACACCCTCATCTGCCTCCAGTCTTCATCTCCTGCCAGGGGTGCTCAGGGTTAAGATTATGTTGCTACATTATTGTAGAGAGGATGGAACATCAGGATATTTGACACATCAGACATGAATTTAGATGGCAGCTCTCTCAAAGTGTAAGGAAGGATTCTTCTCCCTCACTGAGAGAGGAGCCGTGCTCCTTACACTGTAAAGAATGCTTCTTCCTGTGACTACAACCTGATATTAATCTGTTCTATGAGACTGAATAAAAATGCTGTATGGAAACTTATTTTACTTCTCTTTGTAATTCTGAAGTGTCTGAGGAATTGAAAATTCACAGACTCTGAAATCTTTGAAGTCTGGAAAAGTAACTGGAGTCATTTTGTTTATTTTTTTTAATTTTTTAAAAATATAAATGTATTTATTTTAATTGGAGGTTAATTACTTTACAATATTGTATTGGTTTTGCCATAGATCAACATGTATCCACCACAGGTATACACGTGTTCCCCATCCTGAAGCCCNGGAAAAGTAACTGGAGTCATTTTGTTTATTTTTTTTAATTTTTTAAAAATATAAATGTATTTATTTTAATTGGAGGTTAATTACTTTACAATATTGTATTGGTTTTGCCATAGATCAACATGTATCCACCACAGGTATACACGTGTTCCCCATCCTGAAGCCCCCTCCCTCCTCCCTCCCCGTACCATCCCTCTGGGTCGTCTCAATGTACCAGCCCCAAGCATCCAGTATCATGCATCGAATCTGGACTGGTGATTCATTTCATATATGATATTATACATGTTGCAATGCCATTCTCCCAAATCATCCCACCCTCGCCCTCTCCCACAGAGTCCAAAAGACTGTTCTATACATCTGTGTCTCTTTTGCTATCTCGCATACAGGGTTATCGTTACCATCTTTCTAAATTCCATATATATGCGTTAGTATACTGTATTGGTGTTTTTCTTTCTGGCTTACTTCACTCTGTGTAATCAGCTCCAGTTTCATCCACCTCATTAGAACTGATTCAAATGTATTCTTTTTAATGGCTGAGTAATACTCCATTGTGTATATGTACCACAGCTTTCCTATCCATTCATCTGCTGATGGACATCCAGGTTGCTTCCATGTCCTGGCTATTATAAACAGTGTTGTGATGAACATTGGGGTACACGTGTCTCTTTCAATTCTAATGTTTTAGTCTCTTTCTTTTGAAGCTTTTTAACTATTACACATGGTTGATTAGATTTAGAGGTTGCATGAATGATTGTTTTTTGTTAATCTGTTCCTAAAAAGAGCAATCCAAAGCAATCAGGCTTTATTATATGGGCACCCAAGTACTTTTATTTTCTACACCCTAACTAGTTTGCTGAGAACTTCCTTAGCCTCTTATATTAGTCAAAATTTTGGCCGTAAAAGCTGTGGAGGCTGAGTATAAATATGCTTTGTTGTGAATATATTGTTTTCTTAAGGCAATGGTAAAGGTTAGCATAATTATGCCAGTGGAGCGAGTGAAAGTCGCTCAGTTGTGTCTGACTCTTTGTGACCCCCATGGATTATTACAGTCCATGGAATTCTTCAGGCCAGAATATTGGAGTAGGTAGCCTTTCCCTTCTCCAGAGGATCTTCACAACCCAGGGATCGAACCCAGGTCTCCCACATTGCAGGGGATTCTTTACCAGCTGAGCCATAAGGGAAGCCCATGAATACTGGAGTGGGTAGCCTATCCCTTCTCCAGCAGCTCTTCCTGACCCAGGAATCAAACTGAGGTCTCCTGCATTGCAGGCAGATTCTTTACCAACTGAGCTATCAGGGAAGACCAATGGAAGTATGCTTGAAAAAGGGAAGCAGATATCCTAATAAAGACCCAGTGGATGTGATCCTCAATGCAATATGTTTGGAGGAAGACACCTGGGCAAAGCTATGGCCCCGCCTAGTGCCTGGAAAAGAAGAGCTGATGATATGGGAGGTAGCTAACTGGGCACAGCAAGAGTTCCTCGCATGCTAATGAAGCAAATACCCTGCCATCCTCTTAGTCTAAAGTATGAAGGGGAGCAAGCCTGAGATTCCACCTCCTATGACTGAATGAATTCCTTGTGGAATGTCTGAACAGGTGGAGCTATAGCAAGCAAGGTGCTATGTTGCATCCCAGTCTCCTTTATAGTCCAGTCTGTTGCTTCCCCATCTCCTTTAAGGTTTTTGCCATGCTTATTGGCTGGTTTGACAACAAACTGAAGTGAAAATAGCCTTAGCAGAATCGGAAACTATATCTCAAAAATCTTTGCGTTTGCATGAGCTGGTGTTTTTCAGCCTGGCTTAGTGCCATATACACAAGATCAGTTTTTAATGAGAACTTTTCATCCTAACTACTCTACCAATGAGTTCATTAAAAAAAAGAAGAAGAAGAAGAAAGTTTGAGGGCAAAATTAACCATTTTACCAATGTATCAGATTCATCTTTCAAATGTAAACACTATTTATGATCTGAGATTGACAAGTTTACCTCTGCAGAGCTTTGAAGATTGTCATTTTTGGATAGAAAATATCTCATTAATAAGAATGTTAAATAATCCACAGCACTTATATAATGTGTTATTATTTATCAGTCTTGAGCAGCTCTATTTCCAAAGGGGAGAAACAAAATAATTTCAACCAAGTGAGCATAATATTAATGACAGCAGTTTTATAAATAAATTTAAAACGATGCCAGAAAGCATGTGACAACAAGAAAAAGAGGCCAGTTCTCTTTGATTTTTTTCGCCTTCAACGTGCAAAACATGCTGCTATACTTTTATCCACAGACTTTGTTTGAACATTTCTCAAGACACAAGACAACCCCTTGTCAACAAAGGATGGGTACTTGGTTTGGTGCAATTAAAAGATTTTTACAACTTCTACAATAGAAATCTGCAGGAAACCAAGAAAACTAGCAATTCATCAAGCAATCTAATTGAAGGAAAGAAACGGTGTAGATGAACCACTGGAAAGAGCACTATTCTTTCCTGTGATATTACTATAGGAATGATGTTAGAGTCCTGTGAATATGGACTTCAAGCTCCCTTTCATTAAACTCTCTTTGGACTAGGAATCATTCCAGTATGATGTGAATACCCCCTCTACATCCGCATTCTTGTCATTTAACTTGGAGCAGCTGTGTTGTCATTCTCCCAATAAGACAAACAGACAGGGGCACTCTAGGAGATGATGGTTCTCTGTGTGACAGCACTCAGTCTTCCTGCAGAGTGAATCATGCTTCCAGCCTGAAGTTTGCTATTTTGACACAAGTAGGCAGAGTATGTTTAAGATGAGCTGTCTTTTCATACCTAATTACATGGGCTTCTAAGGCCTGTTCTGCTGATTTGCATACCTGAAAATTGAGTTGTTATTTTGCTGAAACTTGCCACCAGAATGTATTGGACTAAGAAGTGGATTTTCTAATCTCAATATTTTCCCCCCTCTAGTGCATTATCCAATGTATACTGCTCCAAAAGAGAGGTGCTATGCATCTATCAAATGCCAGTTTCACAAACATAAATGCTAGCTCATGTGGATTGATTCTAGGATGTCTCTTAAGATTTTGATTTGTACTTTATAGAAGTTTATGTTCTACAAATATATGCAGATTCAACACAATCCCAGTCTAAATTCCAACAGTATTTTTTTATAGAAACCTCCAAGTTGGTTCTAGGCTTTCCTGGTGGCTCAGGTGGTAAAGAATCTGCCTGCAATGTGGGAGACCTGGGTTCGATCACTGGGTTGGAAAGGTCCTCTGGAGAAGGAAATGACAGCCCACTTCAATATCCTTGCCTTTAGAATTCTATGAACACTATAGTCCATGGGGTTGCAAAGAGTCGGACCAGCTGAGCGACTAACACTTTCATCAAACTGATTCTAGATTTCATATGGAAAGGCAAAGGAACTATAATGGCCAAAACAATTTTGAAGAAGAACAAGTTGGAAGACTCATACAATCTGTTTTTAAGACTCATTATGAAGCCATAGTAATCAAGGCAATATGGCAGAAAGTGAAGAACTAAAGAGCCTCTTGATGAAAGTGAAAGAAGAGAGTGAAAAAGTTGCCTTAAAGCTCAACATTCAGAAAGCTAAGATCATGGCATCCAGTCCCATCACTTCATGGCAAATAGATGGGGAAACAGTGGAAACAGTGGCTGACTTTATTTTTCTGGGCTCCAAAATCACTGCAGATGGTGATTGCAGCCATGAAATTAAAAGATGCTTACTCCTTGGAAGGAAAGTTATGACCAATCTAGGCTGCTGCTGCTGCTGCTAAGTCACTTCAGTCATGTCTGACTCTGTGTGACCCCATAGATGGCAGCCCACCAGGCTCCCCCATCCCTGGGATTCTCCAGGCAACAACACTGGAGTGGGTTGCCATTTCCTTTTCCAATGCATGAAAGTGAAAAGTGAAAGTGAAGTCACTCAGTCGTGTCTGACTCTTGGCGACCCCATGGACTGCAGCCTACAAGGCTCCTCCGTCCATGGGATTTTCCCAGCAAGAGTACTGGAGTGGGGTGCCATTGCCTTCTCCATGACCAATATAGACATATTAAAAAGCAGAGACGTTACTTTGCCAACAAAGGGCTGTCTAGTCAAGGCTATGTTTTTTCCAGTAGTCATGTATAGATGTGAGAGTTAGACTATAAAGAAAGCTGAGTGCCAAAGGATTGATGCTTTTGAACTGTGGTTTTGGAGAAGACTCTTGAGTCTTGGACTCAAGACTTGGACTGCAAGATCCAACCAGTCCATTCTAAAGGAGATCAGTCTTGGGTGTTCATTGGAGGGACTGATGTTGAAGCTGAAACTCCAATACTTTGGCCACCTGATGCAGAGAGCTGACTCATTGGAAAAGACCCTGATGCTGGGAAAGATTGAGGGCAGGAGGAGCAGGGGACGACAGAGGGTGAGATGGGTGGATGGCATCATCGACACAATGGACATGGGTTTGGGTGTACTCCAGGAGTTGGAGATGGTCAGGGAGGCCTGGTGTGCTGTGGTTCATGGGGTCCCAAAGAGTTGGACATGACTGAGTGACTGAACTGAACTGAACTGAGCTGACTGAATTGAGACAATGTGACATTAGTAAAAAAATAAACACAAGAAGCAGAATTTGTGAGTCAGAAGTCCATATATTTGGTCAATTGATTTTTGGCAGAGGTGCAAAGGTAGTTTAATGCAGAAAGTATAGCATTTCATCAAATGAAGTTAAAGCAGTTGGACAAAGAAAAAAACAAACAAATAAAAAAAACCCTTGACCCATATCTCATATTTTATACAAAAATTAACTCAAAACAGATCATAGACTTAAATATAAAATCTAAAGCTATCAAATTTCTAGAAGAAAAAGACCAGAGAAAAACTCTGTGACTTTGGGCCAGGCAAAAATTTCTTAGCTATGACACCAAAAGCACCAAAAGAAAAAAAGAAAGATAACTTGGATTTAATCAAAATGAAGACCTGCTTTACAAAGAACTCTGCTAAAAGAATGAAAAGATAAGCTATAGACTTCACAAAAATATTTTCACAGTAATTATCTAAGGAAAAACTTTCATCCAGAATACCTAAAGAACTCTCAAAGCTCCACAAGAAAACCAAGAATCCATTTTACTGGATTTGTACAAATACATCATCAAAGAAGATACCTGGATCACAAGTAAGCTTGCCAGGTGATGGTCAGCATCAATAGTTGTAGGAACATGCAAATTAAAACATAATGAAAAATCACTAGAAACTATCAGAACAAGTAACATTAAAAAGAACTGTCAACACCAATTGTGAGTAAGTCCTGTGAGCAAATGGAATTCTTGTACCTTTCTGATAGGAGTATAATGTATGGTATAGCCCCTGAGGAAGACAGTTTGCCAGTTTCTTTTAAAGTTGAACATACAATTACTATATGACGTAACAGTTCTACTACTGTTCCAGTACTCCAAGTGTTTACCCAAGAGAGATATAAACTTATGTTTACACAAAAACCTGTACATGAATAATGGTAGCAGCTTTATTCATGATTACCGAAAACTAGAAGCAAGCCAGATGTCCCTCAACTGATGCATGGGGAGACAAACTGTGGTACACCACACAATAGAATTCTATTCGACAATAAAAAGGAATGCACCATAAATCCATGTAAGAATATGAAAGAATCCTGGAAAGCTGCTAATCTCATCACTATGCCACCAATGCACACAGAATATGAGTGAATCTTAAATATACTATGGGAAATAAATGGGGAAACAGTGGCAACAGTGTCATATTTTTCTAGGCTCCAAAATCACTGCAGATGGTGACTGCAGCCATGAAATTAAAAGATGCTTACTCCTTGGAAGAAAAGTTATGAACAACCTAGATAGCATATTCAAAAGCAGAGACATTACTTTCCTGACTAAGGTCCATCTAGTCAAGACTATGGTTTTTCCTGTGGTCATGTATGATGTGAGAGTTGGATCATAAAGAAAGCTGAGCGCCAAAGATTTGATGCTTTTGAACTGTGGTGTTGGAGAAGACTCTTGAGAGTCCCTTGGACTGCAAGGAGATCCAAGCAGTCCATTCTGAAGGAGATCGGCCCTGGGATTTCTTTGGAAGGAATGATGCTAAAGCTGAAACTCCAGTACTTTGGCCACCTCATGCAAAGAGTTGACTCATTGGAAAAGACTTTGATGCTGGGAGGGATTGGGGGCAGGAGGAGAAGGGGACGACAGAGGATGAGATGGCTGGATGGCATCACTGACTCGATGGGAGTGAGTCTGAGTGAACTCCGGGAGTTGGTGATGGACAGGGAGGCCTGGCCTGCTGTGATTCATGGGGTCGCAAAGAGTCAGACAGGACTGAGTGACTGAACTGAGCTGAACCGGATCCCAAAGACTCCATACATTGTAATTGAATGTATAAGAGGTTCTGGAAGAGGGAATACTATGGAGATACAGGAAACGAATAAGTGTTTGCCAGGATTTGGGGTGGGTGCAGGAATTGACAAGGAGACTTGGAGGAACGTTCTGGGATAAAGGAACTATTTGTGTCTTTATTACGATGGTATTACACTGCTGTATGCATTTGTCAAAGACAGACTTTGTGCACCAAAAATAATGTTTTACTGTATATAAAATTTTATAATGTAAAAAAAAAAAAAAAAGAACCAACACTTATTGCTTTAAAAAGGCACATTGTAGCTTTTTGAGAGTGAGGACCCTGGCTTTTTTTTTTTTTTTTAATCCTAGTGCCATATAATGAATATGCATGTGTTTAAAGCTCATATAAGTGAATTTTGTCCACATCAGGTCATAGTGAGATTTCTGTCATCATGTGTTCTTGAGATCAAGTAAATTTACTTTTACCAGAGATTTTAAAAAAATACACCTAAGAAAAGAAATAAATAAAAGAGATCCTTCATTAAAGCATTCCGAGAGGCATCCCTGAGAATTTTTTTGTCTCATGTTACAAAGGAAGACTTTATTTTATAATGTATCTGCATAAACAAGAGCATTTCCCCCAAATGAACCAAAGATGTATTTTTAAGGCAGACATAACAGAAGAGAAATACATATGACCCCTTTAAAGTGTTTTTCTTCCCCCTTACACTTGAAAATGTGACAGCCCCTCGCCCCCAGCACCTCAGCTGCACAATCGGGACGCAGAAGGATTATTAACAAGGGTGCTCCCATTCTGTTTTCAAACCCACATAATACCCATTAAAAAAAAATAGCCTTGCTGAAAAAATATTATACATCTTTCACACCGTACTTGGAGATTTCTGACAGCCAGATCCAAAAAAGTACAACACCATGTAGTCTTTGTCAACCAGAACGACTTTTCTTTACAGAGAATCAAAAAGCAGTGCTTTTTTTCCCTCCAGAGATTCTCGCAGCCTAATAAACCCCAAGTCAAATGTGTCAGGGGAAACTACTTCTTGCTCTGGGATTCAGATGTAGCTAATAGAAAGGAACACTCCTGTGGCAGTGCTTATGGTGGTGACAATCTAAAAAGTTCCCATGACAGCAGAAATGACACTTCTGACACGCTATATATAGAGACAGAAGTGCACCATTTAGAATCTGCAATGGATCGAGACTCAGTCTGCTTGTTCTCACACTTTGTATTGTTTCTTGGCACCACTGTGTGTCTTAAAGCACACACCAGTTCTGCCAGTCACAGACCTCCTTAGCTGATCCTCATTAGCACCATGGCACAGAATCAAACCCCTATTCAGTTCTCTCTGCTTTTAAGGAGAGTATCTTTAAAGCTTTACATCAGTGTCGTGTCAGAAAACTAGGGAGCTCCCTGCTTATGGATTTGCCCTGCTGAATAGAAAGCAAGTAAATGGAATAGTCAATGTCTGCACTGCAACAAAGGCAGGCTCCCAGCCCTAACATTTACCCCACTGGGCTAACTAATATCAGGGAGAACAATCTTCTGCCTCTGGGGCAATAACCTTCACGAAATCGGAAACATCATGTTTTCCAGCCTTCTCTACAACCTTCACTCTCTGCCATGAGGGAACCGAAAGAAACTCTTCCAACTTTGCTCTCATTTGAAAGGCCATGCATATTCCGTTTGCCACCATATAAAAGCACATTCTGATTGCTTTTAGAGTAATGGAAAAATTTCTGAGTAATGGAAAATATCCTGAGGCCATGATGGTTCCTGAGAGTTAAATCAGCAGAAAATGGAATGGAGGAGAACAAGTTACAGAAGACCCAGAGACAAGGTAGAAAAGAAAGAGAAGCTGAGAAAAGCCCAAGGCAAAGGGGTCAGTGTCTGGGCAACCTGAAGAACAGTAACTGAGAATTCCAAGAGGGCCACAGCAGCTTTACATACAGGCTATTCTTTGCTCGGGCAGCTACCTCTGCTGTTTGGATAATTCAAGATTCTGGTCTTCATCTGCAGCTTCATTATTTACATTCAAGGCATTTTCCATTGAGAGGGTATTTGTTCAAGAAAATTTTTTATTGAAGTATAGTTGATTTACAACATTGCATTAATTTCTGCTGTATAGCAGGGTGACTGGATTTTATACATGTATATATTCTTTTTCATATTCTTTTCCATTATGGTTTATGACAGAACATTGAATATAATTTCCTGTGCTATACAGAAGAACCCTGTTGTTTAAAGAAGGACCTTGCTGTTTGTCCATCCTGTATATAATAGTTTACCTCTGCTAATCCCAAACTCCCAATTCATCCCTCTCCCAACCCCCTTCCCCCTTGGGAACCACAAGTCTGTGCTGTGTGTCTGTGTAAGTCAGTTCAGTTCAGTCGCTCAGTTGTGTCTGACTCTTTGTGACCCCATGAACTGCAGCACACCGGGCTTCCCCGTCCATCACCAACTCCTGGAGCTTACTCAAACTCATGTTCATCAAGTCGGTGATGCCATCCAACTATCTCATCCTCTGTCGTCCCCTTCTCCTCCTGCCTTCAATCTTTCCCAGCATCAGGGTGTTTTCAAATGAGTCAGTCCTTCGCATCAGGTGGCCAAAGTATTGGAGTTTTAGCTTCAGCATCACTCATTCCAATGAATATTCAGGACTGATTCCCTTTAGGATGGACTGGTTGAATTTCCTTGCAGTCCAGGGAACTCTCAAGAGTCTTCTCCAAAACCACAGTTCAAAAGCATCAGTTCTTTGGCACACAATTTTCTTTATAGTCTAACTCTCATGTCCATACATGACTACTGGAAAAACCATAGCTTTGACTAGACAGACCTTTGTCGTTTATTTCTATTTCATAGATACATTAATTCGTGTTGTATTTTAGATTCCACATATAAATTTTATCATGTGATATTTGTCTTTCTCTTTCTGACTTACTTCACTTAGGAGAGAACATTTATTCTGAATGTTCTATCCCACACTGTATGGTATCACAGCATTCCTACTGCCACCAAGAATCTTCTTTCACTTGCCTCAGGGTTGTAGCATATAAGCACCCACTTACCCTGCCACTGCCCCTCCCCTCCCCCAAATAGACTGAGCAACCTTGTCTGTCTGTACAGCTCTATATTCCATTGGGGAAAGAAAGCTATTACCTTTTGAAAGAGCTGGTGAAATTTAGATATGTTTTGGTGTTTTCATGTATTCATCCATGAATTTTTTTTAATGCATATAATTTGTTTTGTTCTAAAGGTTTTTACAAAGTGGAAAATTTTAATTTTATGCATTAGAAATTCTAGTATGCTTATTTTTAAAAATGAGAAGAAATAAAATTATAATGAAGAAAATATAAAATACTGTTATTTCATATACAAAACCAAACTATATTACCTTTTATTATATTATGTCCTTGATACTTATTTCATCTAATATGTCCTGAATATTTTAGAATGTATGTTAATTAAGACTGGCCAATTTATGCTGCAGTAATAAAAATCCTCAAATCTCAGTACTAGGAAAGTTTATTTCTTGCTCATGTTATATATCCCAAATGGGTCAGTGGAGGGCTCTGTACCACACATTCATTTATGGACCTTAGATGATGGAAGCTCCATCATCTTGAGGCTGAAAAAGTTGGAATGCTCTGCCTGCTCAATTTTCAAAGTAAGGGAAGGGAGAGACTGTGAGATTTTATAAGGGTTTTTAATTGCCTCAATATATTTTTATATTTCTACTTATTTGGCTGCACCTGGTCTCTGTTATTTATTGTTTATTTGGTTTATTTGTGGCACAGAGGATTTTAGATCTTCACTGTTGCATGCATCTTTAGTTGCCGAATGCGTACTCTTAGTTGGCAGCATATGGGATCTAGTTCCCTGATCAGTGGTTGAACCCAGGCTCCCTGTATTTGGAAGAATGTCTTGGGGACAACAGAGGAGCATTTGTAAGAACTGATATATCACACTTTTGATAGAACAGAGTATAATATTGTATGAAAAATACCATCAAGAATCCTGAGTATGGGAGGAATCAACCTGTGATTGCAAAGCTTTAGAAATACTTTATTCGACTTATTTGCTTATGTTTTTCTTTCTGTGTAGGCTCAAGAGTGATACAGGTGAGTGATCAAGTGTTCTATCCTAGTTTAATGGCAACATTTTTTCTTCTTTACAAGTGATGATGTCTTAGAGTCAATAAAATAAGAGTTATAGAGAATGAAAGAGGACAAATTTTTAAAACTTGAAAGAGAAATTAAGATACTGGAAGAAGTAAAAGTGGGTAAGATCGTTGACATAAATACAGATATTACCTTGGGAAAGAAGCTGAAATTCTTTCTCTGTTGGAAAGAAGATGAACTTTATTTCTTTACCATCCCACTGTTCCTATACCCACCTCCCACTGATGCTGCTGCAGAAATGCAAGTCAGTCTATGAAGAGGAAGTGATTTTCCTATTGCACACTGACACCAGAGAGTTTGAGTAATAAAATGTCATTTACTCAACTTATGCTCTAATTGAGGCTCTATACTGGGTGCTTTATTTGTAGATCAGGAGGAAAAATATGAAAGTGCGCCTGTTGGAAGATCCTAACTTGGAACGTGAAAGTTAAAGCAGGTGAGATTCTTTAAAGGTGTTTTGATGGAGGAGGAGGAGAAGGCGAAAGCCCTATATGAAAAATTTTTAAGAACTTTTATTTATTTATTTTTGGCCACACTGCATCACTTGTGGCATCCTAGTTCCCGGACCAGACGTCAAACCCATGCCCCCTGCAGTGGAAGCATGGAGTCTTAACCACCGTACTGCCAGGCAGTTCCCAACAGTCTTAAGAGACAATTCATGGATTCCATGGCTCTAGTGTCCCACAGAAGATATTTGGGCACACTAATGTAAGGTCACCTGTAAGCAGATACTCAAGTCTAGATTTAAGTGAAACATTTAGAATAGCCTTTAGAGAAAATAAAGACCATTTTTAGAGCATATCTATAGATGAAGCAGTAGGCTAAGTGTTTTACATTCATCTCTTCATTTACTTAAGGAAAAATTACTAGGAGGCAGTACAGTGACGTGCTGTAGAGCATGGGTTCTGGAAGTTTAAATCCTGCCTCTGCTGTGTGTTAACTACACGGCCTTGATCAAGTTAGTCACCTCCTTGTTCCTCAGTTTCCTCATATGTAAAATGGAGATAATAATAGTGCTCCCTTTATTATATTGTTGTAAGAATTCAATGAGTTGATTGTAAAGGACTTAGAAGAATGCCCCTACTTTCACCTTTTTTAATGCATGAGAACGTCAAGACAGAAGCATCTATGTGATAGTTATCATGGTGAAACCCATGTTTCAGGTAAGGAAACCGAGGCATGGAGAGGTCAGAGTCAAATACAGTAAGTGGCAGAGCTGTTACTTGCTCTTAGCCCTCTCTGCTGCCAAATACTGTACTGCCATCCTCATATGGTTGGCACCCTGTTTGAAGTGAAAAACAGTTGCTGAGCAGATCCACTCGAATAGCACAGATTTTTTCATGAAAACGACCCATCCAATAAGTTTGTGAGTTAAACTTCTGCAGGCGAATTTGTGGGTAATAGTTGTGTGTGTGTGTATACATGTCAACATTTTTTTTTGTATATTTTACATATATATGCTTATATATGCAATTACAATATAGTATATTTTAGGTGAAACATAGAAAAATATAATTCATTAAGAAAAAACTTCGTATGTCAGTATTAAAAATGTCTTTCTGACTAGTCACAGCAAAGTTATAAAATATACACCATATCAGTTCAGTTCAGTTCAGTCGCTCAGCTGTGACCCCATGGACTGCAGCACACCAGGCTTCCTTGTCTGTCACCAACTCCCAGAGTTTGCTCAAACTCATGTCCATCGAGTTGGTGATGCCATCAACCATCTCATCCTCTGTCGTCCCCTTCTCCTTCCATCTTCAATCTTTCCCAGCATCAGGGTCCTTTCCACTGAGTCAGCTCTTTGCATCAGGTAGCCAAAGTATTGGGGTTTTGGCTTCAGAATCAGTCCTTCCAATGAATATTCAGGGTTGATTCCTTTAGGATGGACTGGTTGGATCTCCTTGCAGTCCAAGGGACTCTCAAGAGTCTTTCCAACACCACAGTTCAAAAGCATCAGTTCTTCAGCACTCAGCTTTCTTTATAGTTCAATTCTCACATCCATACATAACTACTGGGAAAACCACAGCTTTGACTAGATGGATCTTTGCTGGCAAAGTAATGTCTCTGTTTTTTAATATGCTATCTAGGCTGTTCATAACTTTGCTTCCAAGGAGCAATTTTCTTTTAATTTCATGGCTCCAGTCACCATCTGCAGTGATTTTGGAGCCCCCCAAAATACACCATGTAGAAAGGAGATAAACATATATGAGAGATGTTAGTATTCAGAATATATGAAGATCTCCAAATGAGTATGAAAAAAGGGGAAACCTCTTAAAAGAAAACTGGATAAAATACATGAAAAGACAACTCACTAAATAGGAAACCTAAATGACCAATAATTTGGTAAAAATTTCCAGCTTGGTAATCATTAAAGAAATTAAAATTGGGAGATTTTCGTTTATACCCATCAGATTGGCAAATGGTCTAAAAATGTAAATACACAGTGTTGGTGAGCATGTTGAGAAAGAGGGACTATCAAACATTGTTGGTGGGAATGTAAATTCACATAACCCTTTAGGGAACCCATTGGTATGATGTAGTAAAGATGAAAGTTCTCGAATCCTACAACCCAGCAATTCTACTTGAAAATGTAAGTATCCATAGAGAGTCCTTGCACATGTATAAGATATATATAAGGATATTCATAGAGTATTGTGAGTTATAGTAGAAAACGGGAAGTATCTAATAGGGGAATGGGAAAAATTATGGTATGGCCAATTATATGATGAAATGCTACCTAACAGTTAAAATGAACAAACTGCTTACATATAGCTCATATAAAACTTTGTTGAGTGACAAAAAGCAAGTTGAAGAATATGTACAAGATGAGTGCATATGTGAATAATTAAAAGAACATGCAAGGCAATATCATATATTATTTATACATAGATGTATGCATAAAATGACCTAGAAGCAAATCAAATATGATAGCATCTGAAGGAGGAGGGAGAGAGGAGTGGAACAGGGCAACAGATACTATTTCAGGTTTATATGAAATGCTCTATTTAAAAAAAAATCTGAAACAAAATGACATGTTATAAGCATTTATCACTTGTTATAAGTTCTAGCAGATGGACATGCATGATGATGGTGTATGTGTGTGTATGTTTGCATTTTTACTGTATTTAAGTTTTTGCCTCCAGAATATTTAGTGGGAAAGGAGAGTTTCCCACTTTCTTCCTTATTGCAGAAGGTCACATTGTTGATTGAACAATGCAGATTTCAAAAGAGTGATTGTCTCTAAACTGTTTCCCCTTAATACTGCTTCTCTGTCAGACTACTTTCTCTTCTCTCTAACTTCTTTCACACCACCAATATCAATGCAGGTTTGGGAGTTTAACCCCCTGATCCAGTGGCATAGTAACATAGATTATTTTTGCAGATTTGCAGAAAGCACTGCAAGACTTCAGGGTAAGACACAGAGCAAGAGGGGTAGTTTTGATCAGTAGTGCTCCAGTTGTGATAATTCTCATCCATTTCTCTGTGGACGCTGTTCAAGACAATTTCCAAATTGTAAGATTTAAAAGCAAAAGCTGAGAGTTTAGTATGCTGGGTTTGGGAGTGGGGCAGGGCAAGGCCTGGCAGGATGACTTTGTGTGGCTGGGACAGAGGAGGAGAACACTGGAACTTGAAGAGGGGACAGTGCTTACCTTGGGAGCAAAGCCAGCTCTGCACCCCAATATCGATCTCCCCTTGGGTTCCTGGAACTGCTGGACTCTTCCTCTGCTTTCCATGCTGGTACTGGGTTGTTGCCCAGATGATCTGGCTTTTCTTTACTATTCAAGGAATACTGTTCTCGGTTTTGTGGAAACTAAAGAGACAGAGACAGAATCCACTTCTATGGAAGAACGGAGTAATGGAGTAACTACATTAACAAACCTCTTCCATAATGAGATTAAAAAAAGATTTGTGGTTTTTGTGTATGCTTTTAAAAAACATTTATTTATTTATTTGGCTGTACTGGGTCTTAGTTGTGGCAGCACAGGATCTTGGAGTTGCAGTGTGCATGTGAACCCTTAGTTGAGCTGGGGCATGCAAACTGTTTGTACCACATGGTTCCCCAACCAGGGAGCGAACCCAGACCCCCTTCCCTAGCTGCTGGACCACCAGGGAAGTCCCAAGAAAAAATTTTTGATTAGCTGTACATCCTCTCCTCTGCCATCACAACTCAGAAATCAGCAAATAAAATTCCTTTGGAATAGGGCTTCTCTAGTGAGCTAATTTTAGGCTGAGATTTTGTGGGTAAAATTGTTTTTTCCTTTCAATTAAACTCCCTCAACAGAGATCTCTCACTTCTATTATGTAGAGACATCAGCACAAATTTCCCTCGATTATTTCCCTCGATTCTATACAATACCCCCAAAGGCTGACTGTGAGATATCTACAGTGTTGCAACTTCCTTCTTTTCGATTTTTATTTTCCCCTCAGACGAATACATTTCCACAATGACATGTAACTACTACTTGGACTCATGTGATGTATCGTTCAGAGAACCTTTCTAAGCCTTAATGACATTTTCACTTCTGTTTGCTATTGTGGTGTATGGTGCTGACACACTCGGAAAGTTTGTGGTCTTTCCCAGCACCTGCTTTTTTCAAATATGCAATTGAATTTTTCACAGTTGAACTCTAACATTTCTCTCCTAACTGAGCGAAGTTTCACAACACATTTGAAATATTTCTGAGCCTGGGCATATGTTCCTGTTTATCCAACATGAAGCTGAGGCCTCTTTGAACTTTCATCTCCTGATAATGTGCCTCATATTTTAACATCATAACACTCTAAGATTGGAACTGTTTGGAGGCTTTTGTGCTTTCCAAAAGCTTGTCTCCTGTTTCTCTTCTCCATGTTTCTCCTCTCTCATTTTAAGCAGCTGTGTAAGGGCTGCGATATCAGAGTGTATCTGTGGTCAGTGCCAATAAACCTTTGATATGTACCCTCTGTTTTCTCAGTGGGGAATTTTCTAAGAATCTTTAATCTTACACATACTCAAAATCCTGCAAGACCTCCTCATGAGTTCCAGTACACCACCGTGGTGTCAGAAGCCCAATCTATGCCAAATGGCTTTGCTCCTGAGTTGAGTCCCTTCACTTTTTTTTCTCTCAGATGCATTTCCAGCCCCCAATTCATTCTATGAGAAGATGTCTTGCTTCCTATAGATAATGAGAGTTAACATAGGACAGGCTTATCTCTATTAAGATGTGAAATGGTGTGGGTACAGGTTGAATATACTAAAATTCTAAGCTTCATCTGGAATCTGTCAGGTTTGACTTTTTATCTTTTGTGAGGGTTTTTTTTTTTCCCCCCCAAAGAAATCTGGCTCAGAGAAATCTGAAAATGACTTTTCTTTGGCTTTTTAACACCTTCTTAACACACCATAAGAGTATTATCCAGGATGCATTTGGCCCCCTATCTGCCATGAAGCCTCGGTGAGATATTTCTCTGGAGTTCTTCCAAAGCTGGAGGAACCCACATGGCATCCTTTTACACCTCTAGGAAAGAAAGAAGGTATTCGAGCTACATTTGTTGACTGATTTCTTGGTTGACTCCAAAATACCAGCTTTATTTGAGCATTGGTACCTTATGCTGGGAAAATACTACCTTCTCAGTCCTTTTCAATAGTTGGGGATATTCTTCAACTTTTTTTTCTTCTCCTCCTTCCTCTTCTTATAATAGGCATAATAAGTCTTTCGTGTGACTTCTAAAGGAGTGGATAAAGTGATAAAGTGTTTTAAGACACAGTAATTATTTGGGTTGCACAAAAGCAAAATTTTAGCATTGTTGTCCAAAAGATTAGAACCTCCAGTTTTAACAAAATTTACAAAACACCTCAAGTGAACAGATCTTTATTTCTTTAATGTTGTCTGCACTATTAATTATCTTTGAGTTCTTCATAAAAGGAACAATTTGTGAATCCATGATGTTATCATAATTATGCTTTTGTCTTCCTGAAAATTTATTTACTCAAGTGGTTGGGCAAAAATGGACTTCTCAACAATTCTTTTTCTTCATCTATATTTAAAAGCTTAATTTTTCTATATGCCTGTTAGCTTTACTTTTTCCTGCAATTCATGTAACCTGTATATCATTGGCATCTTCCAAGGGCTTTTAATTACAATAAGATACCTGTGCAGTGTAACACCACTGACTATGTGTACTACCCTCCTGTGCACAAAATTAAGATGTATACCAGAGATACATGAAAGAAAATCTACTAATTCATATAATCTTACTAAAAAAAAACTTCCAAAGGTGTGCCTCAGAGATCTTGTCGGTTCAGTTCCAGACCACCACAATAAAGTGAATATCACAACAGTGTGAATGTCACATGAATTTTTTTGGTTCCCGATTGCATATAAAAGTTATAGACTATAGTCTAATAAGTGTGCAATATGTCTAAAACAATGTTCATATCTTAAGTCAAAGCTACTTTATTGCTTAAAAAAAAAAAAACAAAAAAACCTGTTAACCATCACATGAAGCCTTCAGCAAGATGTAATCTTTTTGCTAGTGGTGGGTCTTGCCTTGATGTTGATGGCTGATGATTGATAAGGCTGATGGTTGCTGAAGATTAGGGTGATTGTGGCAATTTCTTCAAATAAGATGGTGGTGAAGTGTGCCTCATCTACTGACTCTTTTATGAATGATTTCTCTGTAGCATGCAATGCTATTTGATAGCATTTTACCCACAGAAGAACTTCTTTTGAAATTGGAGTCAGTCCCATCAAACTCTGCTACTGTTTTATCAACTAAGTTTATGTAATATTCTATAGCTTTTACTGTCGTTTCAACAGTCTTCACAGTATCTTCACCAAGAGTAGATTCCATCTCGTGAAATTACTGTGTTCATCTGTAAGAAGGAACTCCTTTTCCCTTAAAGTTTTATAACAAAATTTTAACAATTCACTTCTTCAGGCTCCACTTCAAATTCTGATTTTCTTGCTATTTCCCCCACATTTGCAGTGACTTCCTCCACTGAAGTCTTGAACTCCTCAAAGTCATCTATGCAGGCTAGAGTCAACTTCTTTCAAATTCTTTTAAATGCTGATATTTTGATCTCTTCCCATGAATCGTGAATGTTCTTAATGGTATCTAAAATTGTGAAATTTTAGAGAAGGTTTCTAATTTACGTCACCCAGATTCATTGAGGAATCACTATGACAGCTAATAGCCTTAAAAATATATTTCTTAAATAATGTCTTTAAATTGAAATTATTCCTTGATGAATGGGCTGAAGAATAGATATTATGTTAGCAGGCATCAAAACAACATGAATCTTATGATACATCCCCATCAGAGCGCTTGTATGACCAGGTGAATTGTCAACGAGCAGTAGCATTTTGAAAAGAATCTTCTGTCTGAGCTGTAGGTCTCACCAGTGGGCTTAAAATATTCAGTAAACTATGTTGTAAACAGATGTGCTGTCATCCAGGCTTTGTTGTTCCATTTAGAGGGCATAAGCAGAGTATATTTGGCATAATCGTTAAGGACCCTAAGATTTTCGGAATGGCAAATGAGCACTGGTTTCAACTTAAAGTCACCAGCTGCATTAGCCCCTAGCAAGAGAGTCAGCTAGTCTTTTGAAGGTTGAAGCCAGGCATTGATTTCTCCTCTCTAACTAGGGAAATCCTAGATGGCACCTTCCTCCAGTATAAGGCTGTCTCATATCACTGAAAATCTATTGTTTAGCGTAGCCACCTTTATCTATTATCTTAGTCAGATCTTCTGAACGACTTGCTGCAGTTTCTACATCAGCACTTGCTGCTTCACTTTGCCTTTCTGTGTCATGGAGATGGCTTCTTTCTGTAAAATCTGTGAACCAGTTGCTGCTAGTTGCAGTCAGACTTTTCTTCTGCAGCTTCCTCACCTCTCTCAGCCTTTCCAGGATTGAAGAGAGTCAGAGCCTTGCTGTAGCTTAGGCTTTGACTTAAGGGGATGTTGTGGCTGACCTTCTGTCAAGACCACTACAACTTTCTCCATATCAGCAGTCTTTCTTACATTTGTATGTTCACTGGAATAGCACTTTTAATTTCTTTCAAGAACTTCTCTTTTGCATTCACAACCTGGCTAACTGTTTAGCACAAGAGACCTAGCTTTTGGCCTGTCCTGGTATTCATGCCTCCCTCACCGAGCTTAATCATTTCCAGCTTTTGATTTAAAGTGAGAGACTTGCCCCTCTCCCTGTCACTTGAACACTTAGGAGGACATTGTAGGATTATTTACTGACCTAATGTCAAAATTGTTGTGTCTCAGGGAATAGAGAGGCAAGAGCAGAGGAAAGGAGACTGGAAAATGGCCGATGCGTAGGCAGTCCAAACACAAACATGTATCAGTTCAGTTCACTGTCTGTCTCGTATGAGCACAGTTTGTGGTTCCCCAAAGCAACTGCAGTAGTAAATATCAAAGATCACTGACCACAGATCACCACAACAAATACACAATAGTGAAAATGTGAAATAGTGCCAGAATTATCAAAATGTGGCACAGGGTCACAAAATGAGAAGATGCTGTTGGAAAAATAGTGCCTAGAGACTTATTCTACATAGGGTTGCTGTAAACCTTGAATTTGTGAAAAAGTAGTATCTATAAAGCTTAATAAAACAGGGGTATTTACGCCTGGACATGAAAACTGAGAAAAGAAGGAGAACAAAGAATTGAAGAATGAAGTAGTCATAGGGTAGCAACGCTACTGTTTAAGCGAAACTAGCATTATTTTCAGTTAAACATTTCTCTTCAGCTAAACAGAGGTCAAGAAAAGTATTGTAGCTATAATTATAATGCACAACACAAATTTCAAAATGATTCTGAAGAGAAAGCACCAAATGTTCAAAATAGTGTTTTACTTTCCAGTAGGTGAAGCTGAACATTCACGTTATGCTCACAAACGATGAAGGGTGGGGGTGGGGGGTAGGCGAAAAGCAGTGGAAGCTTGTTAAATGCCTTATCTTAAATAAAGAGATATTCTGTAGATGAGTTGCTTACTTTTACTTTCTGATATTATTTTTCAAATTATGAGTGGTTATTGTTTATTATATATAATCACTTGAAAACAACTTCTACTTACTGATTTAATTTTTTTCTCTGTGTCTTTTTGTTTTTCTGATATTTATGAAATGAGTCAGTTTTTATGCACTCAGTTAAGCTATTACTTGGATATATTCTGCAAAATGAAATTCTACTAGTGCTTTTTCTAAGTACATAAAACAGAATTTTTATTCAATCAGGATTCAGTGATGAAAGTTAAAACCAAAATTTGACTTGTATTTCCCCCCAAGAATCTGTTGTTAAAGTTGCCAATTGTTAGTAAAAGAGTCAAACATTAAACAAATGAAGAATGAAGAGGAATAATCCATGGATAGAGGATGGTTGTATATGTTGGTTTTGTCTATGATATTGTTGAGACTCACCAACATAGGGAAATGAATCTTGCTGAGGTGCAAAGTTATTAAACCAGAGAACGAAGGAGGAGGCCTGGCCTGTCTTCGCTGAAAGATTTAGTCAGGGTGTATGTGGGAGGATGTGGGAAAGTGATAAGAGATGGGGCATCAGCAAGCCTGGATTCCCATCTGAGGCCTAGGATGTCTTCTAGATATGGCCCTGACTCCCCTAGATTCAGTTCACTGTTTTAAAACTGGCTTCCTCTTGTCCACATCACAGAAATTCTAAGAGTAATCAGCCAGCGGATAGGTTACCTAAGCTGCTTTTGAGTCATCTCTTAACTCATGACAGAAAGGAAAGGAACTCTACCTACGAAAGTACAAAATGAGCATAATGGCAAGCAGTGATATGCCTTTTGCTAAAGCAGTAACTTCACTGGTATTGGAAAGAATATGAGGAAGTCCTTGGGAAATAAACACATTTCAATAATCTTAAGTAACTCAGCAATTCCATATTCATATTGCCATTTTGTTTTTACAGAGACAAAAAAAAGAGGAACTGCTCTTTCAAATGCATAAAGCAATTGGATTCTTCATGTACAATATTACTTTTTAAAAGTATCTTTATTTACATGTATTAGGAACAATAAAGAAAATTTTTAAAAGTGGAGTGCTTAAAAATGATTTAGGGAATATTCTTCACACATTTGAGGCTGCCTAATCAGACTTCAGCCTAGTGGCTCATTGGTAAAGAATCCACCTCCCAGTGCAGGAGATGCGAGTTAGATCCCTGGGTTGGGAAGATCCCCTAGAGAAAGAAATGCAACCCACTCGAGTATTCTTGCTTGGAAAATTCTATGGACGGAGGAGCCTGGTGGGCTGCAGTCCATAAGACTGCAAAAGAGTCCAACACAACTTAGTGATTAAACAATAGCAATCATATTTCTGAAATATTTTGAAATGATATAGGCAACTTAAAATTCATATTTTTTGTAAAAGCAATATCAAAAATGTTTTAAAAAAAACAGTCCTGCCTACTTGGAAGCTTCTTGCATTTTATTACCAGATCAAATACGAAAAAAAAGACAACTGATTTTAAAATTCTATAATTTCTNATAGCAATCATATTTCTGAAATATTTTGAAATGATATAGGCAACTTAAAATTCATATTTTTTGTAAAAGCAATATCAAAAATGTTTTAAAAAAAACAGTCCTGCCTACTTGGAAGCTTCTTGCATTTTATTACCAGATCAAATACGAAAAAAAAGACAACTGATTTTAAAATTCTATAATTTCTGTTGTTGTTGTTCTTGTTATTGTTGTCACACTGCACAGCTCGTGGTAATGCTAGTTCCCCAACCAGGGACTGAACCTCAGCTCTAGGCAATTAAAGCGGGGAGTCCCAACCTCTGGACCCCAAAATTTAGTAATTTTAGCAATTTAGAATTTTAAATTTAGAATTTAGCAATTCCCAAAAATTTAGTAATTTTTTTTTATCATTAAGTATGAAAGGTGTTAATGTTCTGCCCTTATGAGACTGGCATGAAAACTATAACAAAACAATCACTAAAGTTAAAAATCTACCTCAAAAGGAAAGTATCCAAAATAATGGTACTTGTGTTAGCATGATCAGTGTATGGGTGATCTTTTTCTGTTTTATTTTCTCAGTTTTCTATAACGTGAATATTATCCTTAAAGTACCACTGATTGAGATCACGATGCTAAGTGCTTTATAAACATTGTCTCATTAATTTTAATGATTAATAACAATCCTTATTTTATACTTGTAGAAGGTACAGCTTAAAAGATTAAAATTCATACCTCAAGCACGTCTCATGAACAATTTGAAACCTGGTTGGTTTTATCTCAAATACAATCACTATGAAACATTAGGGAATTACAGAACTTTTAAAGCAATATTTATTCCCCCTAAATATGATATGATACGTTAAAAGATAAAGTAAAATAAAACTTTCCTGAACTAGAACTTTGTAAATTAAATGTTTTTGTGAGAAACATAGCAATTCTTTACTTTGTTTAAGTTAACTCAATGTCTAACTATCCTCTTCCAATTGCGCTGCCGGGAAACTCATCTTTCATTCCTGAAGCTCTTTCTCTGAAAGGCTGCACCAGGGGTTCAATATTATAAATAACTTTCAAGGGGTTCGGGATACCCCTTGTATATTCAGTTCAGTTCAGTCGCTCAGTCGTGTCCGACTCTTTGCAATCCCATGAATCGCAGCACACCAGGCCTCCCTGTCCATCACCATCTCCCAGAGTTCACTCAGACTCATGCCCATCGAGTCAGTGATGCCATCCAGCCATCTCATCCTCTGTCGTTCCCTTCTCCTCCTACCCCCAATCCCTCCCAGCATCAGAGTCTTTCCAATGAGTCAAATCTTCGCATGA
>SJYA01002717.1:1567668-1627275 GCA_006410615.1 Neotragus moschatus | reverse complement strand
CTACTGACCTGGGGAGTTCCTCTTTCAGTATCCTATCATTTTGCCTTTTCATACTGTTCATGGGGTTCTCAAGGCAAGAATACTGAAGTGGTTTGCCATTCCCTTCTCCAGTGGACCATATTCTGTCAGACCTCTCCACCATGGTCCCCCCATCTTGGGTTGCCCCGTGGGCATGGCTTAGTTTCACTGAGTTAGACAAGGCTGTGGTCCTAGTGTGCTTAGATTGATTAGTTTTCTGTCAGTATGGTTTCAGTATGTCTGCCCTTTGATGCCCTCTTGCAACAGCTACCATCTTACTTTGGTTTCTCTTACCTTTTGGCGTGGGGTATCTCTTCACGGCTACTCCAGCAAAGCGCAGCCACTACTCCTTACATTGGACAAAGGGTATTTCCTCACTGCCACCCTTCCTGACCTTCACCATGGGATAGCTCTTCTAGGCCCTCTTGCGCCCATGTAGCCACTGCTCCTTGGACGTGGGGTTGCTCCTCCTGACCGCTGCCCCTGGCCTCGGGCACAGGGTGGTTCCTCCTGGCCACCGCCACTGACCTCAGACGCGGGGTGGCTCCTCCCAGCCATCTCTGACTTCAGACGCAGGGTAGCTCCTCTCATCCGCCACCCCTGGCCTCGGATGCGGGGTAGCTCCTTGTATATTGGTCAGTACTAAAATGTTCATTGTCCAAGCCATACATTCCATTCAGATGTGGGTAACTCTGCAGCTTTTTAAATTATATTTCAGACATAAGGGTCTTTGCAGAAACTGGAAACTTGTATCCATTTCTCCTTGGGTTCTTGTAACCTCCTTGGGGTATTGTCAGAAGATACGAACTAGGTCGATTGCCCACCCACTTCCCATCAAAACAACTGTAAAATGTAAAATCTCTGTTGGCGTTATATGAAAACCACCATTTCCCCTAAAGCCTTGTGAAAGGTAAGGAAGTGTTAAATTGTCCACAACTGATCTCCTATAGATTGGCTTCCCAAAGGGAGCTGGACTGCCGCGAAGCTCCATGGAAACTGCTTGTGACCTATATTTAAGGCCACCAATACTTGGCAGTCTCAAGGCTCAGACCCCAGTTCTTCACCCCATTATGCCAAGCAAGGGGCCACCACTTCCACAACTACGAAGGCACAGGGGCAGATTCTTTGCTACTTAGCTACAATATGCNGGGAGCTGGACTGCCGCGAAGCTCCATGGAAACTGCTTGTGACCTATATTTAAGGCCACCAATACTTGGCAGTCTCAAGGCTCAGACCCCAGTTCTTCACCCCATTATGCCAAGCAAGGGGCCACCACTTCCACAACTACGAAGGCACAGGGGCAGATTCTTTGCTACTTAGCTACAATATGCACCTACCTGACTCCTAAGAAAGGGACTGACATTCTTTCCAACTGTGAACACCAACCTGGCAACTTAGAACCATAGCAAAGGTCCTACTTATTACACTGCTATCTAGTCTTGGTTTTTAATCCCCTCTGTGAAGGGATTGGCCCCTTTCAGTCCTGCTACATAAAAGCATCTGGAGAAGACAATGGCAACCGACTCCGGTACTCTTGCCTGGAAAGTTCCATGAACAGAGGAGCCTGGTGAGCTGCAGTCCATGGGATCGCGAAGAGTCAGACACGACTGAGCGACTTCCCTTTCACTTTTCACTTTCATGCACTGGAAAAGGAAATGGCAACCCACTCCAGTGTTCTTGCCTGGAGAATCCCAGGGACGGTGGAGCCTGGGGGGCTGCCGTCTATGGGGTCACACAGAGTTGAATACGACTGAAGCAACTTAGCAGCAGCAGCAGCAGCAGACTGCTGTGAGGTGCTCCAGGGCCCCTGTTCCTGTCCCTTCCCTATTTCCCAGGAAATGCTGCTTAAGCAAGCCTGGCATTTGAGATGCGTGGCCACTTGACCTTGTTTACATAATACTTTGACTGCATCAAATGAAAAAATTTTTGTTGCTAACACAAAGGATATAAAATGCTATATCAAGTGTTTTTAATATCCATTTTTTGGCCATTAATGGACTGAGCATCTTTCCATATGTTTATTGATCATTTTTGTTTCCTCTTCTGTGAAATTCTTGTTCACAGTTTTTGCCGTTTTTCTTACTAATTGGTTGAAATTTACTGAAAGCCAACCTTCTGTTTCTTATATGTGATGCAAACCTTTTTGCCCATTGTTTCTTTCCTAACTTTATTTATAGTATTGGTGTTCACAAAGAATTTACATTTTCACTCCTGAATTTTATCCAAGCTTTGATACCATATTTTCTTTCTTTCTTTTAAAATATGGGATCTTATTTGTTACTCTCAGAAAATCTTATTTTTGACTGGACTCAGACTAGCATAGAAGCTCTTAGAGAGAGTAGCCTCTCTCTTGGAATTGTTCCTGGCATTCCTCATTGGTACCCCATTCACTAGGCTGAAAGTTTAGCACATTCTTCAACCTCCTCCTTTTTTTTTTTTTTTTTAGTAAGCTATTTCTTCAGAGCAATCCTTGAAGTTTTGTGTTATAGAATCCATGGAGTAACAGGACATGGAATTTGGGCACTCTGGTTCTGGGTTTCTTACTTTGTGTAGCGCCTTTCTCACAGCATCATGTTGGACATCATCTTTGTAGAGAGACTGAAAACTTTGCAGATGCTTTTAGCTTTTTTGAGCTAAATGTCGATGAGGTGAAGCAATGAGGTGCAGCAGTATCAATCATTCGAGGAATTTCCTTCTCTCTGTTTTAAAATGTAACCAAGTCGAATCATTGACAAACAGGTTTACCATCCACAACACAACCTGAACAGAACAGATGTATACCTTCCTTCTCCTATTCTCCTCCATCTATCATGGGAAAACTCCCTGCTGCTGCTGCTAAGTCGCTTCAGTCGTGTCCAACTCTGTGCAACCCCATAGACAGCAGCCCACCAGTCTCCCCCATCCCTGGGATTCTCCAGGCAAGAACACTGGAGTGGGTTGCCATTTCCTCCTCCAGTGCATGAAAGTGAAGTGAAAGTGAAGTCGCTCAGTCGTGTCTGACTCTTGGCAACCCCATGGACTGCAGCCTACCAGGCTCCTTCATCCATGGGATTTTCCAGGCAAGAGTACTGGAGTTGAGTGCCATTGCCTTCTCCAGGAAAATTCCCTTCTCAGTAGCAGATGAACATGATCATGGATTAAGACACCCTGGGACATGCAGAAACCTTTTTGTCATTCTCACCACTAACTGAAACCACATAATTCCTCCACTGTTCATTCAGAGCATCTGTGTCCACATGTGTGCCGTGTTGTGTGCTTAGTCACTCAGCCGTGTCTGACTCTTTGCAACCCCATGGACTGTAGCCCGTCAGGCTCCTCTGTCCATGGGAATTCTCCAGGCAAGAATACTGGAGTGTGTTGCCATGCCCTTCTCCAAGGGGATCTTCCCCACCCAGGGACTGATTCCTGGTCTCCGGCATTGCAGGCAGATTCTTTACCATCTGAGCTATCAGGGAAGCCCCCAAAGCAAGTGAAAGCGTGAGTTGCTCAGCCTTGTGAAAGAGCCAATCTTGTATTTCTAAGTATGTTTTGGACATCTTCCATTTCATATGTAAAATGAACTCATCCTACTTTTCTCTTAAGAGCTCTGTTTCCCCAACTTTTCTGCCTTGCGTGGTCCCAAACTGCTGTAGGGTAATAACTTGAAACAAAGTCAATTTTTGTTTTTCTTTCCTTTTCTTTAACCTTTAGGTCCTTTCTAAAGACAAGTCAAAACACATTTAATGCCAAACAGACACATCATGATCTTACTACTTTGGCATTTTTCAGAGTTGATTGAGAAAATATTTTCTGGTTATTTTTCTTGTTCAGTTGGAGCAGAAAAATGTTTAGGCAAATAAACTATTACATGCCAGTTTTTAGCTATATTGTAAAATGTTTCTATGATTATTTAATATGCAGATAAACTCCCTTATTTCTGTTTCCAAATTAAAGGGGTCTCTGCAAGCCTCCTTCCTTGACCTTTTTTTGTACCTGTCTCTTTTTTTGAATTCTGTTTATTTTATTTTTCAATTTATTTGGAAACATTGTCAAATTAGAAAAAAATTTAGAAACCAGAAATCTATATTCAAACAAATATTTTTTGTTGTTTTGAGATTTTTTTCATAATTGAAAAAATTATTTATTTCTTAATTGAAGGCTTTATAGAACTGTGTTGGTTTCTGCCAAACATCAGCATGAATCAGCCATAGGTATACATATATCCCCTCTCTCTTGAACCTGCCTCCTACCTCTCTCTCCATCCTATTCCTCTAGGCTGTTACAGAGCTGTATGACTCAGGGAACTCAAACCGGGGCTTTGTTGACCTTTTAATAGAAGATTTTTGTGAATATGAGGGTGCTCTGGAGATAGCCCTACATCCAAAAAGATGTAGCGCTCTCTCTAGACTACCCGTTTTTCTATGTGGTTACCTCCAGTCCTATCTATGGGAATTTCTGTGCAGAGGTACTCTGTGTTGCCTTTCTACTTGAGCCATACAATCATCAAAATTTTATTTTTCTGTAGCCAGTTAGGTAGAAGAAAAAAAAATCAACTGTGATTATAATTTTAATGAAGCAGAATTTACATTGTTTCCAGGCTGTCTGCCAATTTGTTATTTAGGAAAGTTAACCCAGATGCAGCTTAATCAGTTTGTCTCTCTTTTTTTTTTAATTACAAAAAAAATTCTCTTGTCAAGATCAGATGAAGGGTAATAATATCCCCTTAATGGCTTTGCACACTAGACAGGAGTCAGTCCCTAACTTCAGTGAATAGGAGCCAGCGGGAGGTCCTAATGGGCCCTTCTCTGCTCCCAGCCATGGTCCACAATCTTCACACTCTCTCCTCTCCTGCCCAACCCATTTCTGTTGGCTTCAGCAAATCCAGCAGTAGCTGGAGTGTGTGGTCTCTTGATCAAATAACTTGGGAAACAAAGTACGACCTCATTTTTGTGATAATTCTTCCCCTGAGCCATAAAAGTTTTCATTATATTAAAATTGTCTTGATGAATTTTACATTCTCACAAAACATTAGGATCACAACTTATGTTTCACAAGTAATTTACAGAGCTGATTCCTGTAGCCATTTCATGTTCTATCATATTTCTGACAATTAAACTGTGTACGTATGCAAATCACTAGAATATTGTAATGCCATACTGAGATACCAGAAGTTTGTGGTGAGACAGGGTAATGTGGCCCCTGCTCCTAGGTGTCTACCCAGAAGTGAGATTATACTGGCATTGATAAGCCTAGTGTGTAACGCAAAATCAAGAGGCAGATTAGCTTATCTCAGTCCCAAACACATTGATTTCTGTTCTGTGGTTAGTCGCTCAGTCGTGTCCGACTCTTCGTGACCCCATGGCCTGTAGCCTGCCAGGCTCCTCTGTCCATGGGGGTTCTCCAGGCAAGAATTAANGAAACATTGTCAAATTAGAAAAAAATTTAGAAACCAGAAATCTATATTCAAACAAATATTTTTTGTTGTTTTGAGATTTTTTTCATAATTGAAAAAATTATTTATTTCTTAATTGAAGGCTTTATAGAACTGTGTTGGTTTCTGCCAAACATCAGCATGAATCAGCCATAGGTATACATATATCCCCTCTCTCTTGAACCTGCCTCCTACCTCTCTCTCCATCCTATTCCTCTAGGCTGTTACAGAGCTGTATGACTCAGGGAACTCAAACCGGGGCTTTGTTGACCTTTTAATAGAAGATTTTTGTGAATATGAGGGTGCTCTGGAGATAGCCCTACATCCAAAAAGATGTAGCGCTCTCTCTAGACTACCCGTTTTTCTATGTGGTTACCTCCAGTCCTATCTATGGGAATTTCTGTGCAGAGGTACTCTGTGTTGCCTTTCTACTTGAGCCATACAATCATCAAAATTTTATTTTTCTGTAGCCAGTTAGGTAGAAGAAAAAAAAATCAACTGTGATTATAATTTTAATGAAGCAGAATTTACATTGTTTCCAGGCTGTCTGCCAATTTGTTATTTAGGAAAGTTAACCCAGATGCAGCTTAATCAGTTTGTCTCTCTTTTTTTTTTAATTACAAAAAAAATTCTCTTGTCAAGATCAGATGAAGGGTAATAATATCCCCTTAATGGCTTTGCACACTAGACAGGAGTCAGTCCCTAACTTCAGTGAATAGGAGCCAGCGGGAGGTCCTAATGGGCCCTTCTCTGCTCCCAGCCATGGTCCACAATCTTCACACTCTCTCCTCTCCTGCCCAACCCATTTCTGTTGGCTTCAGCAAATCCAGCAGTAGCTGGAGTGTGTGGTCTCTTGATCAAATAACTTGGGAAACAAAGTACGACCTCATTTTTGTGATAATTCTTCCCCTGAGCCATAAAAGTTTTCATTATATTAAAATTGTCTTGATGAATTTTACATTCTCACAAAACATTAGGATCACAACTTATGTTTCACAAGTAATTTACAGAGCTGATTCCTGTAGCCATTTCATGTTCTATCATATTTCTGACAATTAAACTGTGTACGTATGCAAATCACTAGAATATTGTAATGCCATACTGAGATACCAGAAGTTTGTGGTGAGACAGGGTAATGTGGCCCCTGCTCCTAGGTGTCTACCCAGAAGTGAGATTATACTGGCATTGATAAGCCTAGTGTGTAACGCAAAATCAAGAGGCAGATTAGCTTATCTCAGTCCCAAACACATTGATTTCTGTTCTGTGGTTAGTCGCTCAGTCGTGTCCGACTCTTCGTGACCCCATGGCCTGTAGCCTGCCAGGCTCCTCTGTCCATGGGGGTTCTCCAGGCAAGAATTAATGGAGTGGGTTGCCATGCCCTCCTCCAGGGGATCTTCCCAACCCAGGGATGGAACCCAGGTCTCCTGCATTTCAGGCAGATTCTTTACTGTCTGACCCACCAGGGAAACCCAAGAATATTGGAGTGGGTAACCTATCCCTTCTCCAGGGATCTCCCCAACCCAGGAATCAAACTGGGGTCTCCTGTATTGTAGGTGGATTCTTTACCAGCTGAGCTACCAGGGAAACCCAAACACATTGATTATTCTCTAGTAAAATAATACAAACTTCAGAGTCCATTTTATATCCTCTACCAAAAAGTAAATGAATACACTTCTGCCGTGCTCTTTTCTTAACTGCAACCCTATCCCACTCGCTCCCTTTCACCAGCTCCAAGTAGGTAATTTTATGATGTGCGTATCCTGGCTCTGTTTGCTTTCATATCCTTTCCTTGCTCTTCCCCTGGTCTGCTCTATACTAAAAGGTAACACTGGTTCCCATGCTTTGCTGTCTTCAGACTGGATTGTGGAGGAGGAGGTGGGGAGGAATAAGCCACTGTATCTCTCTTCTTCCTTCCCTGCCAGCAGCTTCATGAATCCAACTCTTGGCAGGCAGGCCAAACGATAGTTCCAGCTTCCACTAGTGCTGGGAACACTGCCTTTGCCTTTTATCCCATCAGTTGTGGGCGAAGGTGGCTTCCTGCTGTTGTTAATCTTTGGATTGCCCCAGTGTCCCTTGTTTAGTATCTCAGCTCTTTCATCACCCACAGAATCAATTTTCTGCATTAAAGTCTCTTTAACTACTCAGGTGGTTTCTGTTTCCTGGCTAGACTTTGATGATACACATAATTTCCTCAGTACATATGAAACAACCTTTTAGGCTTTAAAAAAATTCTCTATAAAGACGGAAAAATTATTCCGTCACCCACAGAGGGCAAATCCAAAAGTATAGCTGTCACTGGGGAAGCCCAGGAATGTGCAACTTTCTAATTTACTCTGATACATCCGCTGACTTGCTCTACTTAGAATATATTTATTTAAGTATTTATTCATTAAAGATGATGTAATAAAGGAAGTTTCACTTTAATAAAGTTAAAGAAGTTGTAAAATAAAGCTTTACAAAGAGAATTATTTCAGGAGTTTGTGGAGAAGCAAAAATCAGCATATAACATTTTGCATTACTTTTCTCTGGTTAACTGGTACAAAATATTTACCCAGTAGCAATGAAAGTAGTTTCCAAGGTTTCCCACTTAATTTGAAACTGAAACAATGACTTAGAGTAGAGCCCTTTCAAAGCTATGTGTGGAAATATGTGTTATTTAATTATAAATACTGACTTTCAGTAAATTGCATCTTGACAATTCCTCTTTTTTATAGTGTGAGATGCCAGAAATTTGTATAAAATAAGGAATAATACTGGGCACGTATGTGTGTTTGTAGGTGCACGCCTGTGTGCCACGCTTCCTGTTTGTTGCTATATATTCCCCTTGAAATAAATGATGAGAGTTCCAAGGAAAAGATGGCACTGATGAGGAAGACTCAGATATGACAGTGTAATAAAAACAATAAGAATCTGAAATAACATTTTTAACTATTTAAATTGCTCCCATTCTCCCTTTTTATTTATTTCTTAGTCAAAAACTCCAAGCCTAGTTTTTTAATTGCCACATCGCTCTTACAATAATGAAAGCACATGCCATGTATCAATGTCTGCCATGGGCTGTATGTTTTACTTGCCTATTTCTGATCTTTATTATTAATGTTAGACATTTTACTCTCATTTTACAGATGGAAAAGCTGAGACTCAGATATAAATTATTAATCACTTAACATACAGAATTTAGGTGGCAAAGCCAGGATTCAGGACCGTGTAGTACTCCTTTCATTTCACTGAATTACTTCTCTGTGAAAGGATGAAAGCAAATGGAAAGCATTTTTTGAACCATTTATTTACACATAAGATTCCATTAGGATTTTTTGGAAACTTTAAAGTTGAAAATATTGACCGTATTCAACAAAGCTTACAATTTAATTTGAATAATAAAGTGAAGTGAAGTCACTCAGTCGTGTCGAACTCTTTGTGACCCCATGGACTGTAGCCTACCAGGCTCCTCCCTCCATGGGATTCTCCAGGCAAGAGTACTGGAGTGGGTTGCCATTTCCTTCTCCAGGAGATCTTCCCAACCCAGGGATCCAACCCGGGTCTCCTGCATTCCAGGCAGACGCTTTAACCTCTGAGCCAATTTGAATAATAAAGTGTCCCAAATCACAAGCAGTATTAGGATAAATGGTAATCCAGACTGTGACCATGAGTGTATCAGAATAGTGTGGATTAAAAAAATAATCTCTGGATAGTAGGGTCATATTAATCAGGGATGTTTTCTTTGAAGGATTAAATTATAAAAGACTCTAAAGATAACAGAAGATGCAAAGTACTAAAAGAGAGAGTTAGGGGATTGGTTTGATCAAACCGAGTTAGTAAATACTGCAAAAAAGAGAAATGGAATACAGAATAGGTAAATTTTGAGAACTAAGCAGACCTTACCAGGGCAATCAGGTAAGAAGATGACATAAAAACATCCAGATTGAAAACAATAAAATAGGAATGTGGAGAAGGAAACGGCAACCCACTCCAGTATTCTTGCCTAAGAAATCCCACGGACAGAGGAGCCTGGCAGACCACAGTCCATGGGGTCACAAAAAAGAGGACACGACTTATTGACTAAACAATAATAACGATACAGTATCAGAATGTCTGCGACATTTCAGATTCACTTTATAGATTTAATTTACTGGTTTTAATGAAATAATTTAAGAATTTAGGCCGCATTTGAAGTGCTTAAAAAGAGAACCTATTATATTAAATGTATTAATTCAGTTTAATACGTTTATGGTAGTTTAAATAAGTTTAAACACAGGACTGAACTTTAAACAAAAGGCTTCCTTGAGGGACTTCCCTAGCTGTCCAGTAGTTAAGACCCCATACTTCCAATGCAGGGAGTGTGGGCTTGATCCCTGGTCAGGGAGCTAGATCCCACATGCTCTGTGATGCAGCCGTTTAAAAAAAAGCCTTTCTCAAAAGTGACTGTTAAGATTTACTAGTTGTAGAAATACAATAATAAGAATGTAAAAATAAATTTAAAAGGTTAAGGAAAACTAAGATTTAAATTTTGTTAAAAAAATAGTATTGATTTCAAAACTGAAATAAATGCAAACTTTTATTTTCTGTATATGAAAACAACCACCAAAGGTAAACAAAAAACTCTCCCCCCACCCCTATTTGTCGATGCTGGAACTGCAAATGCCTGACCTTACATTTGATACTACTCTTTCCTGACTCCAGAGCAGATATCCCTAGTCAATCCCAGCACACTTGACCTCTGGGCTCAGAAAGTTGCTTGAATAGAACCCCCCAGTGCAGAGTTCCAATCACCTATAGCTGACAGTGAGCTGGAACCAAGCTGTCATCTCTTTACTCATGCGTGTGTGCATTCATCCATCAGCGAGGACCTAGAGCAGTGTCTACCAGCACCTCCACACTGCTATGGACGGACCTCAGTCAGCCTCATTTCAGGTGGTCTGGGTGCTCACCCATCTCCTTATAATCCCAAAGAACCCTAGCGTTAGGGAAGGCAACAATTATCATTCCCTTGGAAACCAAGGGGTTCCCGAATTGGTCAGGGCTGAGGTTCAAAGCCAGCTCCACCTGAAGCCAGGGCTACTCCCTTTCCAACACAGAGAGACCAAGCACAGGGTCTCAGCACCTTCTCCCATCTGTAGAAATGTTCGGCTTTGATGATCATGTCCACCAGGCTGCTGTGGTTGCTGCGGGCAGCCACTGACAGGGCAGTTTTTCCTTGCTGCAGGTGACAAAGGAGAAGGGAAGCCAGAGTGTGTACTGGAGGGTGTGTGGTGGTCTCCAGCTCTGACAACAAACCTTCCTGTCCAAAGCAAACGGTTTCCAGCAGTCTACACTGGAGGACAGAAACGTTTTTCTGGGAGAAACTCCAGGTATGGAAAGTCACAGTAGACTAAGGCAATAATAATAATTCTAGCAACCACCCCTTGTGTTCCTTTAGAAGAGGAGGCCGAGAAGGCAATAGCAACCCACTCCAGTGTTCTTGCCTGGAGAATGCCAGGGACAGAGGAGTCTAGTGGGCTGCCGTCTATGGGGTCACACAGAGTCGGACATGACTGAAGTGACTTAGCAGCAGCAGCAGCAGAGCTTATAAAACTCAGCCTATGGTTCATGTTGATGTATGGCAGAAACCAACACAATATTGTAAAGCAATTACCCTTCAATTAAAAATAAATAAATTAAAAACAAAAAACCAACAAAAAAAGAAAACAAATAGGAATAAACTTAAGAAGTACAAAAGTTATACTCTGGAAACTATAAAACATACTTGAAATAAATTTAAGAATACCTAAATTAATGGAAAGACATCCCATATTCATGGATCAGAAGACAATATTATAATAGCAATATCCCTGGAATTGATCTACAAATTCAGTGTTCAGTTCAGTTCAGTCGCTCAGTCATGTCCGACTCTTTGCAACACCATGAATCACAGCATGCCAGGCCTTCCGGTCCATCACCAACTCCCAGAGTCCACTCAGACTCACGTCCATGGAGTCAGTGATGCCATCCAGCCATCTCATCCTCTGTTGTCCCCTTCTCGTCCTGCCCCCAATCCCTCCCAGCATCAGAGTCTTTTCCAATGAGTCAACTCTTCGCATGAGGTGGCCAAAGTACTGGAGTTTCAGCTTTAGCATCATTCTAGTCCCTGCCAAAATCTATCTGGTATTATTGCAGAAATTGACAGGCTGCTTCTAAAATTCATTTGGAAATTCAAGGGATCTAGAATAGGCCAAAAAAAAACCCCACCAAAAACAAATCTTGATAAAGGAGAATAAAGTTGAAGGATTCACATTTACAGATTTCAGAAGTATTACAAAGCTATAGTAATCAGGGCTGTGTGGTACTGATACATATAGATCAATGGAATAGAACTGATAGTCCAGAAATAAACCCTTGTATTTGTAACCAACTAATTTTTGACAGAATGCCAAGACAATTCAGTAAGTAAAGAATATTCATTCAACAAATGGTGCTGGGACCACAGTTCACCCAGACCACATTGTTTTCCATTATCTTTCTCTTGGCCCAGTTTACACATTTCTCATACCTGCTTTGTGTCTGCAAGCATTTGATTTTTCAGCCTTGATCAAATCTAGCCATTAACCCAGTGCTTGAATTCTGCCTACCATTTTTGTGCAGAGGTTCTAGCATATGCTTGAGTATGTCTTATGGTAGGAATCTCCCTTACATCGAGCTCCATCACTTAAACCAGTAGTTCTTTACAGGCACAATTTTTAAATGATATGATTGTTTTAATTTTTCATAGCAAGTGGAGGATGATGTTGGTTTGTATAGGGTGTGAGTAGGCAGAAATGGCAGCTGTCCCTCTATGCATATGTCAGTTTTACACAGAGAGTTATGGTATATGACTTTCAAATTTCTGGAATTTGAAATTAATATTTGTATAGGGGAAAATGGTTTACAGTTATTTGAGAGACTGGAAAATAATTTTATACATCACAGCAAAATTTCTTCCTTACATTTATAAACTCAGGAATGTGATACTGTTTTATCACGGGGAATATTACCCTCTGTTTTCTGAGTGCAGTTTGCCATTTCAGAAAACCACATCAACAAAGCAATGCCACTCATTATAGTTGAGTCACCAATATAACATACCAGCATCAGTCGGCATATTTAGCTGTCACATGCAAATAGAAAACAAAGGAAATCTGAGACTCATTTTAACAGACTTAGAATTAATGGTTTTTAAATCAGTGAAGACACACAAAACACAAGGATCTCACTGAATTTTATTAATAAACACTGTTTTTATATTTCATGTTATCGCCATCACATATATTTAAAAATTTTTGTGAATAACAGTGATAAGAAATCAAGATTATAAATTACATGTTTCAGTTACTTATTCTGAGAGTTGTCTTTTTTGCCACTGTGCATTGCTTCTCTATCATAGTTCTGTGGTTTCTTGTATTTCTGCTTCTTTATACAGGGTACCCTCCATTCCCCATAGCTTACCAAAGGATATGATCTCCTGGGACTTTCTAAGTGCCAGAGACTGATTGTGAGCCTCAACATGTGGAGGAATTCAAGGCAGGAGATATGTTTTCAGAGATACTGTGTCACTATCCCGTCATAACATTGGGAATTATTTTGACATTGTGCTTATAAATAAGGCCCGGCTCATTTGTGCTAATATCATACTTCATCGTTTTCTCTGTTTCCAAAGTCTGTAATTTGTCTTGGCATGTTATCCTTATTTCAGTTAAGATTATTTCCTCCTTTTTCTAATAGACAAATAAGTCTGGTCTATTAGAACTTATTTTTAGTTTAGTGACCATCAATATCTGATATCATCGTCTGAATTTATTTTGATGATAGTTTTCTGATTTTAACTGTCTTCAATCCTGAGTGTGTTCACTATCAGTAAATGCAAGCATCTAACTACATCATCAGGTCTTCTGGGTTAATCTTGCCTGAGTATCTGCATATTGAAATGTATAATATTTTATTATAAATAATGCTTTTATTCCACTAACAGTTCTGTGCTGAGCCATAGTGGAACTGAAGCTTCTTCATGCTACTTCTTAATATTATTGGCTTCTGAACTGAACCAAAATTCCTGAGCTCTGTTCATATCTTTATTCTCTCCCACCTTGCAGCCCAGATCAGCCTCTGAAGTCTGGCCTAGTACAGCAACGAAAAGATTCTATCCTTGGGTCTTCTCTTCATGGTAAAATTCCCAGTTTCGTTAGACACTCCTTGTGTGATGTAGTTTCAACTGATGAAATATCAGTAACAAGGTGCTTTCAGCTCTATCTCTGCAATGATTTTTGAGTCCATCCCCCAATGCTCTCTGATTTATTCTTAAGTTTCACGTGAGTTATTTCAATAACACCCTAATCCATGTTTTCACTTCTTTCTCCACTTTCAATTCTGCTTCCATAGAAGCCAGGTTAACCTCTGAAACACAGGTGTGATCACATAACTTTCCTACTTAAAGACCTCCTATATATATATTTTTTGAATGTATATGCATATCTGTAGATATAATGTATACACCTCATGTATATATATGTATAAGTACATATATAAAAATGCTATATTACACCTCTATTTCTCATTTTCTCCCTGAATTAAGTCCAGATCCCTTATCATTTCACTCATGACCTAATGCTGATTACAAATAACTTTCCCAGTATCATTTCCATCAATCTCCCATGCACAGACTGCTTCTGCCATGCAGGGAGTTTGCAGCTCCTTGAATCCATTCATTGGCTTCGTATCTTCACACTTTTGTTCTGGCAATTCCGTTTGCCTGGAATGATCTTTTCATATCTGTAGGCATCTTTGCTACCCTTCAAATGCACATTCAATTGGTGTTTCTCCTGAAATTTTGAATTTGATTGCCAATCTGATGCCATCCCTGTCCACTGAGTTCTGAAGCCTCTTTTACTTCTACAGCACTTAGATGACATCATGTATATTTTTTATTTCCTTTACAAAAATCCAAGTTCCTTGGTGAAGCAGCATGACATAGAATTAAGAATGTGAATTCCGGAGCCAGACCTACTGGGCCCAAATCTTGACTCAATCACTTACCAGATATGTGGGTTTGCTAATACTAGTGCTATGCCTCTAGGGTGTATTCCACACTTATTTTTATTCTGAAATGATATGTGGGGCCCTATTGGCACTGGAGACCTACCTGCCCATCCCAGAGCTAGCCTTCAGAGCATTAATGTAATTAATGTAATGTAATGTAATGTAAATGACTGGTCTGTGAGTGTGTCTCCAATCCAAAGCCTGCACCCTCTCCTACCTCCTCTGTCAACCTCTTACAATGCAGGCCAATTTCCATGCCTCAGTCATATCAAGGCCAGGCATCGGGCAGCCTGGGATAGCCCCTACACCCAAGAGCTCCCTGAAATCATTCAAACTAATCAAAGGCAATCTTAAGCCTGTTTACCGTGCCTGGCTTGTTTCCCACAATAGGAACCACAGTAAAGGCTCTGCCCCACATTCCCCTTCTCCTCTTTTTATCTTCTGGTTGACCCTGGTGCTCCCTCCACAGTGTGATGAGCCCCCTCTATTAGGAACTATGAATAACAAACTGTCCTTTCTATGGCAGTCATCTGCTGACTTGTTGGCCTTACTATACCTGAACATTCAAAGCTGCTTATTAAAAGGTAGGGATTGTTGGGAGGGCCAAGTGAGTTGATGTTTGGAAATCACCTAGATCAGTGTTGGACCCACAGCTGGTGATATTTGAGCATCAGCTGCTGTGAAGAGAAGTGGTGGTGTATGCAGCACTCTGTGTTCTCCCGCGATGTTGTGCACATAGTAAATCCTCATTAAATATGTGATTAACGAATAAACGCAGCTCTTCTTCTGCTGGCTTCTCTAAAAAGTCTCCATTAATGAAGAGCAGGAGCAAGTTCATGAATGGTTTATAGAATAGAATAATCAAAAGGAAAATAAAACAATAACTGAAGGAAAACATTAGGATTGATCATTTAAGGCAGAGTTTGAGAGGGAGCAAGGGAGCTGAATAAAGCTGGAATCAGAGTAGACTGCTATGAAGAGGAGAGGGAAGAGCTAAGGGGAGACAGAAATCTAAGGGATGTGAAACGTCAGAGAGGAATCCAAAAGACAAAAATCAACACATAGGAAAATTAAATCCCAAATTTTTATTGTTACAGCCTGATTACAAACTACTTACTTAGGGTATTCAGGTGTGACTTCCCCATCTGCAGACTTTGATTCTGACAAAAACAGGGGGAATGAAGAGTAGAGTTAGTCAGTGCATGTGCTTGGGGCCAAAGTAAGAACTGTGTGAAATGATTCCATTTTCACTACATGAATTTTCACTTATGAAAAATTAGACTTTTGCAGAAACTATGAATTTGGTGAGAACTAAAATCGTGTCATTTCTACCACAAAACAGTAGGTTGTCATAGCACAGAAAATAAATACAAGTGGCAAAATTCCATGCCAGTAATACATCCAGAACTCACTAATATTGCCCCTGGCAAAAAATTTGCTGAGCTATATAACGTTAAAGGAAAAAGAACTCTTGAGGAAAACTGACAGACTTTCACCTGTGAGAAATCACCTGTCATGGCAGAGGGAAAGAACAACCTAGAAACTTCCAGGAAAAAAAAAAAAAAAAAGCAAGTTGATTTTGTTAGGCATAGATCACATTTTTCTCACCAACAGTGAGATTTTTTTTTTTCCTCACAGTTCTAGAAGAGAAAGCTGAACCCAGCCAAAGTGTCCTGTACAAAAAACAACAACAACAAGGAAAAACTGTGTCCATAAGCTTGGAAAAACACAGTGTTTAATTTTCAATATTTTTTTTTTTTTAGAAAATATGACAACTACAAAAACAGAACAGATGTTATGTCTCTAAGCAACATCATCTTTGACACATCTTGAAGCTTTGTGAAACCTGCTTTATTTTATTTCCCACTTTTTATGTCATAAATGGAGGAAGATGGAAATGTTTGGTTTTCCTGTTCCCATGGGCTTTCTTTGCTCTTTTTCTACCACACCACAAGCGTATACTTGCGCTTAAGCTTTCTCAATCTATAATCAAAGGGTCGTTTGCATGCAGTTACTCATTTTATTTGATTTAACTGTGTAGCATAATTATTATTTATGGACTGGGAAGAAATACCTAAAGAAAACTATGCCAGTGCTAAGCAGATTATGGTATGGTCTAAATGTATTATTGTGTTACCTCTGTATCCCTTTAGGCAAAATTACTGTTTATTTTCAAAAATAAATTTATGAGTCACAAAAAGAAAATATACACAGAAAATTTGAGTCTTTTACCTGGCACAACAAATCAACGCTATAGTCAACAGCTTTGTTCTTTATTTATTAAGATCTACCAAACAATGATGAGGTTATTAGACAACGTAATGAGTCTCTATCAATCAGTCTTTAGTTTTATAAAATCCAGGTTTACTCTGTCAGCCTTGTCAATGCTACTGAATATTAATGGGAATAAAGTTAATTGCTGGGTGGAAAAAGGTCTTACTCAGAGTGAAAAGGAAGCACCTTGTTGAAATGTGTCAGTTTTGACAAGCCATAATTTATTTCTACCTAGTGATATGTACCGACAGGTTTCAAACCTCACTCTTATCTTTACCACAGATCTAATTATTTTCATTCGGAATATTGTTGGATCCTAAGCCTTTGACCACTTTCATCATTTAGAAACAAATCAATTCATGAAAGTTAGTAACACATTGTTAGTAGAAGGAAGTTTGTATAGGGTATAGGGAAGCAACTGCCTTTTGCAACCTACGGAGACATATAAATGTATTTATTATATTTCCATAACCTCAGAGAGGAGAGAAATGACTTTCACAACAAGAAAGGGTTACATGTGAACATGATAACTTGCTAGCATGGCTCCATGCTATTTAAACCATTTCATTCAAAGAAAATGAATAATGAATAATCACTTAGGGTTCATCGTGATTAGATTGTCACCTGATTGGAAACACAACACTCAGTTGTGTTAAGAATCTTAAGCAGTTTCCATTAACTTTAAACAGCCATAACTTTAAAACAATACATATTTTACTTTACATCAGTAGCCTATCAAAAGCGGTACCGTTCTTCACTCAGTAGAATTTAGGAAAGAAATTAACCTTGGAAATAAGCACGAGCTAGCTTATAAAGTTCCTGTTCAAAAAGACCAAATTAAAATAAGGTGGGAAGATGAAAATACGTCTAGTATTGTCCATTTCCCCTTCATATATCCTGGTAGTTGCTTTTTATGAGAATCTGCATTTATTGTTGGAAACTTTGAATTACATATCATTAGTTGAAGATTCATTGTGGTCCTTACAAAAATAATTTTAAAAAAAGAAAACAAGAGAGAGAAGAAACAGCTAAGGGGAAAGGGGTAGTTCTATGAGATGACACACGATTTTACTTTTAACAGTTAGACTTTGTGGCCTGATGATTTTAGTAATGATTTAATAAGTGAAATTCACCTGTCCTCATGACTTGGTCTCTGAGAGTTGTCTATAGATTCTTCATTATATTTGGCATCTATATCTAATAACATTTCAGGAACCTGCTCTTTTCCCTTGACTGAATGTTAAGTGCCACATGTGACTGGCCAATAGATTGGGTGGCGTTTATGTTGTGGTTCTTAGTCATCCCAATTTTTCTCCACCACATCCCAGTCACAATGGGGAAAAATGAAAAGCAGCTGCTAACAGCCTCACAACAGTTCTGTAATTACTTTCCTGGGCTGGCATTATATGATTTGACAATGGCCTGGGGATGTAACAAATAAGAAAAACCTTGTCATTCAATTTAAAAGGCTTCCCACCAGGCCAGCACACTCCCCACTTCATCAGAATGACAGTACTCAACTCTGACACAGCCAGCATGTTTAGTGCTGAGCGATGTAACTGCAGCCAGGTGGTGCCAAGCACAAACAGCCAACTTGCTCTCCTATTGACATTGCCATTGAATTCAAAGAGGAATCCTAACTTAGGCCAGAGATTCACATCTCAGGTCCAGAAAGCAGCAACCTATTTATTTCAAGAAGAAATGCTAATATATCGGAGCATTTCAGTTAAAAGCAAAGATTTTTGCCAAAAATTTTCAAGTTTCCTTGATGCTAACACATGCCATTTTCATAGCTTTAGGTAATCAAGTTTCATACTACCTTTCTGAGATGATGTGAGGAACTGACTCCGTTGGCCATGTGGACTAGATCTAAAAATCAATCAGTACATTAAAAATATAAAGATTTTAGCCATCATTCATTTCATTGTCCAATAGTTTGGTGAGACATCTTCTACCATGTGATTTAGAGACTCAGCCTCCTTTCATGCGGTAATTCCATCAGCTTCTAGATTATCTGAATCCTCCACAGCATCCTCTCCTTCTGACCAGGGAACAGAAGGAGAAATCAAAAGGGAAGTTTCAGGACTCAGCCGGAAAAGTGCAATTCTACTCTATTGAGTGTCTACTCTACTGTACAGAACTACTCTCATGACCGACTTAAGACTGCCAAGGCTGAGAAGTGGAGGCCAACCATACACCAAGGATACAGTGTCACCCCTGCTGTGCTGCGACGCACAATAAGGCGAAGGACCATTAACCACTGCAGCTTACAACTGCTTAACAGTAATGTTTCCAAGACCCATGAAGTGCTGTGCCCCTCAGCGTACTCTGAAGCTGTTCTCTGCTAGTATCAGTGATGAGGTCTAGTTTTGAAGCCAATTTTTAGTGTTATGCTAGTCTTAATTATATATCAATTGGTGAGATCACTAGAGCAAAAAGAAAAGTTATTTTTGCCTTCAGAAGCTATTAGTCTAGCCTTAAAAGTTAGACAAAGCATTCATTCACTCAACATTCATTGTTCTTGGTGCTTGAAATGCATCAGTGACCAGACAAAATTTCCTGTCCTCACGAAACTTATATTCTGGAGGAAGAAGATAATAGACAATAAACAAAGGAAATAAATATATTTTATTGTATAATTGAGATGGTAGTACAAAATAATGACTATTTAGAGGAGGTGTTGTTGTACGCTGGGATAAGGCTCATTGAAAAGTGAATAATTACTCAGACTTGAAGGATAAGGAGCTAGAAATTGCAAGTATCTGGAGAAGAGGCATTTTAGGCAGAAAGGAAAGTGGTTGCAAAGGCCCTAAGGCAAGGGTAAACCTGACACATTTGATAAATGCTAAGAGGACATTATGGCTGGTGTGAAGTTAGTATCTGGGCCACTGTAAAGAAATTAGATTTTCCTCTACATGAGGTGAGGGCATGGGAAGATTTTAAGAAGAGAGATGTTATATTAAGTTCTAACAACTCTACTCTGGCTGCTATGTTATTAATAAACTGTAGAAGGACAAGGATAGAAAAGGGCCAGTCAGAGGAACATTAAAGAAATAATTTAAGTGAGAGATGATAGTGGATTTATGAGGATAAACCAGTGGAGATAGAGGAAGTGGTTGGATTCTGATTACATCATGAATCTATATTTTGAACAACAAATCTGTGTGGATTTGATATGGGGTGTGAGAAAAAAGAAGAAGCCAAGATAGACTATGACTGGGGGCACAAAAATGACTGAAAGAATGGACTTGCCATCATCAGAGATGGAGATGCTGTAAGCAGAGCAGGTTTGGTAGCAGGATGACTTCAGCTTTGGACATAGTGAGTTTGAAGTGTCTATTTCACACTCAAGCATATTGAATTAGCAGTTAGATATGTAAGTCTAAAGTACAGGAGAGTCTAAAGTCTAAGTCTAGAGTCCAGGGTCTGGACTGATGGTATAAATTTTGGAGTCATTAGCAAACAGATGTTAAGGCCAAGAAATTGAATGAGATACCAAAAATGTGTGAGTGTGTTTGTGTGTGTGTGTGTGTGTGTGTGTGCGTGTGCATGTATGAAAAGAGATTCAAGGATACTCTAGTATGTTCAAATATTGAGAAGCTGGAGAAGAATCAGGAAAAAAAAACTAGAAGGAGTAACTAGTGAAGTGAAATGAAATTAAGAAGCGTGTGCTGTCCCAGAAGGCACGTGTATCTACAAGACAATAGTAGTCAACTGTGTCAAATGCTGTTGAATGGTCAAGAAAGATGAAGCTTGAGAATTAACCATTGGAGTTAGCAATGTGGAAGGTATTTGATAACTGTGAGTAGAACATTTTGAGTGGAATGGTGGAGTGAGAGTCAAATAGGAATGTGTAGGAGAGGACTTGGTGAAGGGAATATAGATATGTTTCAAGGGGTTTTGTTACAAAGGGAATAAAATCTTTTGTGCAGCATCTAGCAGGTAAAGTGGGTTCAACAGTTCTTTTGAGATGTGCAGAATAAAAGTATCTTTATTCGTGTTGATGGCAATGATCCAGTTGAGAGTAAAAATAGGAATGTCAGGGAGGGATATTGGCTGAATGACAGGATTTAGGATAGAGAGTTACAGACAGGCTTTAGATAAAGAGACTAGACAACGTATCTGTGGTAACATTCAAGAGTAGGAAATATTGGGGAAAATCTAGGAAAATATTTGGAAATGCCCAGGGAAGTAGAAAGAAGAAACAAAAGCATCAAAGAATAATCAAACAAAACTCAACACTGTTGAAGAGTTCTAGAGGAAATATTTCTAATGCTTCAAATTTATGTAGGCTATTTTGGGAAAGACACCTTTGGAATTGATTAATATGGTGTTGCATCTGCACAATGAATATTTATGATCCGGGTCTCATGATTTCCATTTTCATGATTATCATCATTTTTTCCATAGTACATGTCCTCCGTTTCATTCAGGCTAGTTTCCTAACTGGATTGGTGTGGGCTGAATTGTGTCTCCCAGAAAGATTTGCTGAAGTCCTAACCCCTGGTTAGGGGCTTCCCTGGTAGATCAGATGGTAAAGTATCTGCCTGCAATGCAGGACACCTGGGTTTGATCCCTAGGTTGGGAGGATCCCCTGGAGAAGGAAATGGCAACCCACTCCAGTATTCTTGCCTGAAAAACCCCGTGGACAGAGGACCCTGGTAGGCTACAGTCCATCAGGTTGCAAAGAGTTGGACATGACTGAATGACTTCACTTTCACTTAACCACTGATACCTGTGAATATGATCATGTGTGGAAATGGTATCTTTGTGGATGTTTATATGAGGTTATACTGAGTTAGTTATCTTGGTAAAACTCTATTAGCCTTTGCCCTACTTCATTCCGTACTCCAAGGCCAAATTTGCCTGTTACTCCAGGTGTTTCTTNCCCTTGGACTGCAAGGAGATCCAACCAGTCCATCCTAAAGGAGATCAATCCTGGGTGTTCATTGGAAGGACTGATGTTGAAGCTTAGATGCCAGTACTTTGGCCACCTCATGCGAAGAGTTGACTCATTGGAAAAGACCCTGATGCTGGGAGGGATTGGCGGCAGGAGGTAAAGGGGATGACAGAGGATGAGATGGCTGGATGGCATTACCGACTCGATGGATGTGAGTTTGGGTAGACTTCAGGAGTTGGTGATGGACAGGGAGGGCTGGTGTGCTACAATTCATGGAGTTGTGCAGAGTTGGACACGACTGAGCAACTGAACTGAACATACTGAGTTAGAGCCTTAAATCCCAGAATCAGTATCCTTATAAGGAAAAAGAGATTTGGACAGACACAGACATGTAGAACAAAGACAACCATATGAAGACAGAAGCAAACTTGGAACGATATATCTGAAAATCAAAGAACATGAATTGCCAATTACCAGAAGCTAGAAGGTATCAAAGAGCTCTTGAAGAAAGTGAAAGAGGAGAGTGAAAAAGTTGGCTTAAACTCAACATTCAGAAAACCAAGATCATGGCATCTGGTGCCATCACTTCATGGCAAATAGATGGGGAAACAATGGAAACAATGACAGACTGTATTTTGGGGGTCTCCAAAATCACTGAAGATGGTGACTGCAGCCATGAAATTAAAAGATGCTTGTTCCTTGGAAGAAAATTATGACTAACCAAGACAGCATATTAAAAAGCAGAGACATTACTTTGCCAACAAATGTCCATCTAGTCAAAACTATGGTTTTTCCAGTGGTCATGTATGGATGTAAGAGTTGGACTATAAAGAAAGCTGAGTGCTGAAGAACTGATGCTTTTGAACTGTGGTATTGGAGAAGACTCTTGAGAGTCCCTTGGACAGCAAGTGCAAGGAGATCAAATCAGTCAATCCTAAAGGGAATCAACCCTGAATATTCATTGGAAGAACTGATGCTGAAGCTCCAACACTTTGGCCACCTGATGTGAAGAGCTGACTCACTGGAAAAGACCCTGATGCTGGGAAAGATTGAAGGCAGGTGCAGAAGGGGATGACAGAGGATGAGATGTTTGGATGGCATCATCACTGACTGGACACGATTTTCAGCAAACTCCAGGAGATAGTGGAGGACAGGGAAGTCTGGAGCTCTGCAGTCCGTGGGGCCACAGAGTCGGACATGACTTAGTGACAGAACAACAACAAAGATGAGATGGAAAAGTAAGCTCTGGCAAGGCGAAATTAAAGCAGTGTATAGAATTTGTTATCAAAGTCATTCTAAGAGCTCCCTGCAAGCAATTTCTGAGTGTATATGCCTTAGAAAAAGTCCAGCAAAGTTTTTAGCACTTGAGGAATAGAGAAACTCACTTAGGAAGAAACATTATATTATAGATGTCAGTCATTGCCTTCATTGCTGGTCTCTGCACCTTCCTAACGAGATCTCTACCGCATGGCTCCTGATGAAAGGGTGGCCATAGAAAGGCATAATTACATAAATAGCCTTGACCCACTGGTCAGAGATTATTGACCCAAAGTGAATGAATCAGATTTTTTTCTTTTGAGAATTGTAAAGTGAACACTAAATGACTAAGTCAGTTTTTGAAGAAGAGCTGTAACATCTGTAAAGATGGATAAAAGTCAATTCTTGCCAAGCCAAAGTCCTGTGGCCTTTTGTGGGCGCAGAGAGACCATGAGCTAACAAAGAAAACTGGTTTATAGAGGAAAGTAGGTGGACAGATGAGATAAGGAGAGAAGCAGAGACCCACTAGCATGAACCTACATTAAAGCCAGGGTGAACAGCTTTGTCCTGACCTTTTGGATCTCATCCCATAAATCCTGATGTTATTGTTTCCCATTCTTGAATTCCTGTGAGCCTGTCTGTCCATCTGTAAGTCAAACTCCTCTATTGATCCCCTTTCAAATCAAATGCCTACACATTTTTGCAGAGAATAGGCTGACATGCTCTGTTTCATGAGGAATATGTGTTTCTGGAAGCAGACATGGAGCAGAATTAGGACTATTGGGGGATAGAGATAAGTAACCCCAACCTTGTACAGCAGCAATAATCCTTTCTCTTAAAATTCTCAGAAATCATGATATTTCATGTCTTTTTTTTTAGCCACCATTTCACACAATTACTGGTCAGCACTTCTAGGTTGCTATGCTGTTAGCATGCCATAATGTCATGGTGCCTTTCATAATAACAAGGATATTGTGAACCCCCATTAATAACATCCTGATTTTCTAGCCTTTACCATCCTTTATAGATCATTTAGTAGTCCCAAACCACTGATAAGGGAACTTACCTATAAAATTTGCATTTTGAAATCCATCATGATTCTCTTGCTTTGTTTATTTGGGACAGGCTCAGCCCTGTCTCTTGCACCACTGTCGTCAGGCATATGTGTCAAAATTGACCCCCAGGGCAGAAACTACATGGTGAAAAAGGGGTCCACTGCAGAATAAGGAAATACATGATCGGAAGGTAGAACTTTGAACCTGGGGGAAGGAGGAAGCCAGCAAATCCTATTCTCAAAAGCCGACTGTAAAACTGTACCAAGTTGTCAAAGCAAATCCCCCAAGCATTTCTGGGCTTTAGAAATCAACCAAAGACAGACAATAGAGATCCATTTATTTATGAAAAGCCGCTGGAGTTTAGGTAAAAACAATGGGAGACAGTGGCCTTCTTGCCTGTGGCTGTTTGTATCTCTCTCGCACCCCAGCTCAACTGGCGCACTGTTTAGACAAGGATAAGATTTTCTATGAAACCAGCAACTTCCCTGCCAGAAGGAGTGAAATTGGTCTGTAACTGAACGCAAAATCCCATGGCTGAGAGGTGTTTTTGGTAAAAGCAGCAAACTTGGTAAGAAATGAATGAAACAAGCTTCTAGCTTTGCTATCTGGAGATTGAGGTCCTTCCTGACTGTGATGGGTGGCAGGCCCACAGACCAGTCAGAAATTTAACAGGGAGATCTTCGAATTGAGAGAACTGTAGCAGGGTTATATATGTTCTCCACACATCCCCAGCTGACATCTGTGTGAAAACGCAGAGGGACTCCAGAGAGCTGAGAGGAAAATACAGTCTGGGACAGACATGAAAACTGTCTGAACTTTGAATCAGTTCAGTTCAGTTCAGTTGTTCATTCGTGTCCGACTCTGTGATCCCTGGGCTACAGCATGCCAGGCTTCCCTGTCCATCACCAACTCCCGGAGCTTTCTCAAACTCATGTTCATCAAGTCGGTGATGCCATCCAACCATCTCATCCTCTGTCATCCCCTTCTCCTGCCTTCAATCTTTCCCAGCATCAGGGTCTTTTCTAATGAGTCAGTGCTTCGCATTAGCTAGCCAAAGTATTGAAGTTTCAGCTTCAGCATCAGTCCTTCCAAAGAATATTCAGGACTGATTTCCTGTCTTCTTCAAATCACACAGAGATCCATTGGCAGAAGAAAAGTTTTATGGGCTTAAAGTATTTGAGAACAATATCTGACCACTAAGCTGTAGCTTATTGACTGGCCACTAAGCTATTCAGGGTGACCCCTAGGAAGCCAGGTTCACAAATAGAAATAAGAATTTTAAAATCTTAGCAGAGACATTAGTGGTGGCACATTACAGAATAAATTCAATGAAGTTACATATTAAAAGAGAGAAAGGAAAAGAAGGAGAGAGAAAGGGAAGAGAGAGAGGGCTGAAAGAGACAGAAGAACAACTCAGTGGGGAAAATCAGGAAAACCAGAATTGAGAGTTGTTATAATATGCTATCTAGAATGTTTGGGCTTCCTTGGTGGTCTGCCTGCCAATGCAGGGAACATGAGTTTGATCTTCTATCCTTGGTCCAAGGAGATCCCACATGCTTCAGAGCAACTAAGTCCACGAGCTACAACCACTGAGACTGCATTCTAGTGCCCACGACGCGCAACTACTGAAGCCCAGTGCTATTCAGCCCGTGCTCCTCAGCAAGAGAAGCCTCCGCTCCTTAGCAAGAGAAGCCCCCACTTGACGCAACTAGAGAAAGCCAGCAGACAACAGTGAAGATCCAACACAACTGAAATAAATAAAGTAGATAAAATCTGAAAAAAATAAAATATACTATCCAGTACGTAACAACAACAGCAAGTAAACAGGACAGGCAGAAAACCAGGTAAATGGGACGTGTACAGAGGCGACGGTGAACAGTATGTTGGATTTACCAGATGCAGACTTCAAAGCCGCCGTTATAAATGCCGAAAGACTGAAAGAAATCATGTTCAGGCAATAAAAATAAAAGTGGTTAAAAGAAAATATGACGACAGTGACACCCCATGAATCTCAATAAAGAAACAGAAACTATAACAAAGAAACAAGTGGAAGGTCTAGAGATGAAAAGTAAAATAAGCAAACTAGAAAATTCACTAAGGCTTCCCTGGTGGCTCAGCGGTAAAGAGTCTGCCATGAGTTTGATTGCCTGGTGGGCTACAATCTATGGAGTCACGAAGAATTGAACACCGCTGAGTGACTTTCACTTGGGGAAGATCACAAATGCCCGTGGAGCAACTAAGCTTGTGCACAGCTACTGAACCTGCTCTCCAGAGCCCAGGGGCTGCAAGTACTAAAGCCCGCACAGGCTAGAGCCTCTGCTCCGCATGGAGAGAAGCCACCCAGTAAGAAGCCCACGCACCACAGCTAGAGAGTAGCCCCCGCTTGCCACAGCTAGAGAAAAGTCCACACATCAGTGAAGACCCAGCACAGCCAATACATAAAATAAATATGTTTTTTCAAAAAGAAGAAAATTCACTGAAGGGATTCAACAACAGATTTCAGATAATAGGAGAAATAATCAGAGAATATGAAGACAATCAGTAGAAAAACCAAATAAGTTTTTTTGAAAGAAGAGAAAAATGACTCATTACATACAGGGGAAACAATATGATTAATAACTAATTTCTCATCAGAAACATTAGAGGCCAGAAGATAATGCAATGATATTATCAAAGTACTGAAAGAAATGGAAAGCTACTATCAACATATAATTCTACATCCAGAAATGTTCTAAAATTGATTGTGATGACAGTCACACAACTCTCTGAATATACTAAAAGCCATTGACATATATACTTTAAATGGATAAATTATATATAAATTGTATCACAATAAAGCTGTTAAAAACAGACACACAAATTTCTACATACAGCAAAATTATCCTGCAAAAATGAAGGCAAAGATATTTACTCAACAGTGAAGACTGGAAGAATTCATTACTAGCAGATCTTCCTGACAAGAATACTAAAGCTAGTTCTTCAGGATGAAAAGAAATGACACCAGAGAGTAACATGAATCCACAGGAAGAAATAAATAACGTCAGAAATGGTAAATGTGTGTGTAAATACAGGAGTGTGCAAACACTTTTTTTTATTTCTTCAGTTTTTTAAAAGACATAAGATTATATATAAAACAAGAATGAATGATGTCAAGCACACTCAGTTTAAAAGGGTACAATAGAGCTTTCACTGAAAGCAGTGGAAACAGAATATGCTATGCCCACTGCCTGAAAGCTTACAGGATAGTTTGCCTTAAAAGTGCTCATTAACTCAGAGAAAACAACTCAGAAAATGAAAACATACTATAAATGTTTATGAATACACCTGTTTGATGTATATTTAATTGTTTGGGGCTACCTGGTGGCTCAGTGGTAAAAAGTCATCTGCAATGCAGAAGACGTTTTCCTGGGTCAGAAACATCCCCTGGACAGCCAAATGGCAACCCACTCCAACACTCTTCCCTAGGAAATCCCATGGACAGAGGAGATTTAAATGGACAGTACTAAATCTCTAAATACCCATTAGGATAGCTAACAGGTATTTTACTGGTGGCTACGTCCATGGGGATTGCAGAAGAGTCGGACTTAGCAATTCAACAACAATAGCAACATAATTGTTTTAGATGGTTGGCCTTCTGTATCCATGGGTTCAACATCCTCAAACAACCAAAAACTGAAAATATTCCAGAAAAAAAATTATAGAAAGTTCCAAGAAACAAAACTTGAATTTTTGACAACTATTTACATAACACACTGTAGTTGCAACTATTTACACAGCATTTCCATTGTATTAATATTAGATATTAAAAGTAATCTAGAGGTGATTTGATGTATACAGGAGGATATACGTAAGTTATATACAAATACTAGGCCACTTTATTTAAGAGACTTGAGCATTCTCAGATTTTAGTATCTGCAGGAGTCCCGAAACCAATTCCACACAGATACCAAGGACGACTGTATTCCAGCTTCAGGAATTGGCCTGTCTGATTGATTTATCACCCGCTGTCTTCTCATGGCAGGGATCTGAGGGAATGGGACACAGGAGGGGAAAATGTTGATGGAAGAAAATACGTGGAGAAGATTGGGAACATGAGTTAGTGCCAAAGCCCTCAAAATCTTATGTGTGGTGATAGACGAGTGGAAGATGGTGATTATGGTGGTGGTACTGAAGGCGAGGGGAGCAGCCACAGGTAACAAGATGGGAGCTCTCAGAACCTGTAGACGTCTTCTAAAAATAGGGATAGCCCAGGAAAAACTCCTCATATTTTCTAGTCTTGCCTTGGGATGACCTTATCAATAAAGTTTGATGACAATAATGGGAGTAGGCAGGTGAGTAAACAGTAATTGTAAGCTCAGGTAGGGAGCTGCAACACCTTTTACCCCTCATGAGTAGGTTCGTGTGCTTTTTTCCCTCTGTGCAGTCAGTAAAATTGACCTATTCAGGGCTTTTCTAACTTTAACAAGTGTGATTTAGTCACACTGTTCTGAATTCTTATTCCTTTCCGTACATCATCCGTCACCTTGGGGAGAAGAAAGAATGGAGCCATTAAATAGGAGAGGGTTTATCCTTAACTACTTCTTCTATTCTCGGCTCATCATCAAAGAACTACACACCTTCCTGACTAACAACAGGAACAAAACAAAGTGGATATGTGACATCAGGCCTTTCTGGATGTTAAAAGGGATGGATTGAGCAAAGATGTTTTTCTGGCAATTATTTGCCTTTGTTTCTTTTTCCCCTGTTCTGTGAAAGTGTCCTGACAGCAGTCATTAACAATAAATATCTAGGTGCGAAACAAATGTCTAATAGATAGCTTATAGGTATTTTTACTATTGAAAATAGACTCTTTCTTTGCATCCCACTTTAATTTGCTTCCCTAAGGCAGATATGCAGTGGCAAACCAAAAGGGAGGGAGTTGGGAGAGGGTTAGAGGCCTGCCCTGGTAAGGAGCAGTATTCTATCACCTATGTGATTTAGAAATGCATGGTGATAAGAAAAAGTAAGCAGATTTTTAGGTGGTTTTATTATGATTTTTCAATTCCCTATAGACAGTGTGCCTCCTTACAATCCGTACCTGGGGCAGACCATACTCCTGCCCCGCCCTCACCTTACTCTGCTGCTGGCATTAAGGAGAGTAGACAAGACATGCTTAGAGCCCCAAGAGAGCAGACACTTCATATGTCCCTTTATACAAACGAATATGCTTTAAACATGGAAAGACGATTGTTTTCATGGAGTCTAGAGCTACATGTCTATAAACGAACTCTTTCATTGTAACCTCTGGTTCTGCTTCTGAGAAAATATGTAATGTATGGACACACACATATCTTATATTTGTAACTATACACACATTCAAAGTTAAGTGCAAAGTTAATAATTCTTATTCCTATCGATCTGTCTAGGAAGAGGAGGGAGAGCATTAGAAAGCCAGCAGTCAGATAAACTAGTCCCAGCTCTTCATGTCTAAGTTGTATCATTTTCACATCGCAGTGCCTCACTTTCCTCGGTGGTAAACTGCTGATAGCAGTCATGCCTGCTCACAGAGTTACTAGAGAACTCAGTGACATGATACACATGAAGTGCCCACTCCAGCAGAAGTCCACGTCCAATAATCATTAGCTATTATTATTATATTATACAGCTCTGTATTACAGTGAATCGGGTACGTTTTTATATGCTCCATTTTTTTTCTTGCCAGATTTCCTCACACTGCATATTCATCAGGCAGAGGAAGGAAAAGTAGAAGCATTGCTCTGTGCCAAAAGACCTCATGTGTGTGTGAACAGGCGCACGCCAGGGGCTACTTCAGTGCCACCGTGCGCCACTGCTGCTCGGAGAAGAGCACATCTTCCACGGGTCACGCATTTTTCGAAGTGTTTTATCAATACTGACTACTCCAGTCCTCCCAGCCACCTTAGGAGGATGAGGAAACGGATGAGGAAACTGAAACCTAGGCACAGGCATTTTGCTGGGAAGCGCGCTAAGACGCGACAGAGGCAGGAGGTAAACACAGGCACTGGGGCAACCAGCCCCCTGCGCTGCCTCATACAGTCCCGTAGAGATTCCCATTGTGCAGGGACCTGTCTGTTTTCTCAGAATGTGGACGCTGAGAAGAGAGACTAATAAGGTCAGGTTAAATAGTTCTGAAGACGGGTCAGTTCCATAAAGTGAGTGCCTCTCCTCCTTACAAGTTGCTGCTTCTGGTTGTGAGAAGCACAGCAGAATGCTTCACCACAAGAAGGGAAAGAAATCCCAAAGCACATTTTATTATTCCCAGGTGTAAGAAGCACCATTATTGTGTATGAAATAGGAGGCATTATTTCCTGGACTAGATTCTCTCCTCTTTGTCTTAAAACAGCCTGTCATTTTTCTAGTCATCACTGGGCCTTTTTCTGAGCCTTTCTTTGGGAGGAATTCCTCCAGATTACATCCCTCTCTTTAACTCCCCTAGGGATAAAAACAAAATAAGAGCAAAACCCTCTTTAGTATTATAAACTAAACTTCAGAAGAAAATCCATCCCCAGAGAGGACAGTAATACAGTACTATCTTACTTTGGGGATCTATTTGCCTTTTCTACGCTAGAGCTCTCCTCACATTTCGGTTCAGAGTACATTGCTCCTTTTTATGTGACCACCTGCATGGTTCTGTGCCCCTTTAGTGCCAAGAAGCATGAGAAGATTTTATAACAAGAGTAATTGTAATAGGATTTAATCATGTTGTTGGCAGCAAAGGGCCAGCAACCCTAATGATAATGTTATAATAGAGAGCCCTGGAAATGGTATAAGTAGGTAAAATACTGTAAATTGAAGGTGCCTTATGCCTGTAATATACACTTTAATAGCCATTCAAAGCCAGGCATCGTAAAAATATGCCCAGTGTTCTATATAAGGCATTAAACATGAAGCAAACCTCTGACAAAAATCCAAAGCCCCAAAGGATGCCATCGTGCTAAAACCCCATCTGTGAGAAAGCTGAATTACAATGCATCAAGAACAGTTAAGAAATCAACAGTGGAACAAAGGAAAAATTGTGACTCACAAATGATTAGCTTATTTCAAAATTCTGAACAAATGAAACTTCATGGCACATTAGTTCACCTTTCTAGACGGAATGGGTAGACTGGCATCGTGAGTTTAGATGGCACAATAGATATATATGTATAATCTTTTGGCAAATGCTTTGGGTGTGACTGAGAGTCTGGTATAAGCCTAATACCAGGTTGATAAGGAAGACATCACTTGTAGGTCTTCTGCATGTTCTTTAAGGGATAATTTATGCATTAAATAATACCAACACTGTTTATTCCAACCCTTTCAGTAGAATATTGCAAGTGTTATTTCATCAGTCTCCACAATACCCTTTTAGAATAACATAAAAAGTAATATTAATAGCACTTTGGGCTTATCTAATGCTTTTTATCTGAAAATCCCAGAAGGCATCATAAACATTAATAACATGAACAAAAGTCCTAATAATCCTAGCTGGGTCTCAAACAGAAAAGATTCCTAACCTCATTTTGTAGATGCTGAGATTTAGTCACAAATCGGCTAGGAAAATTGCCTCTGACTACAGAAGCAGTCACCAGCTGAGCCAGCAGTAGAAATCAATGCTTTTTGATTCTCACATCCCCATTCCAGACATTGGACTTTTTCCTATAGAAGCAAATCGATCTTTACTCTTGAATGTAACATTTCATGTTCACAAAACTGTCTAAAACTATCTTGAACTCTCTTCCCTGCCTACATCCATCATCCTTAGCATCAGGAACTGCTTGGAAGTTCACTCTAGGTGTCTGTTTTAGGTGTGGACACAGATATTGTCGTGGCTGTCTTTCATGTTCCCAGTCATGCATGCCTCCACTAGATCTTGTAGGCGGTTCACCTTTAACAAATTTAGGAATGGTTTGGTTCTCTTTTACTACACCTAAACTTGGAGGCTTTATTAAATTTGAAACTTGCTAAAGCAAGTTTCACACACACACAAACACACACAAATCTAATTCATTAGATAATCTCGCTAAGTAAGATTTTTTTTCCCTACAAACTGTTGGTAAATATTTACCTTAAACTTTATTTGTGTTAAATCCAACTTGTACTCTGAGTGTCTAATATCTTTCAGAGCAGATCCAAATCTACTGAAAGTCAGCTAACTAGTTTCTTCTCCCATTATAGATCTTGATGACTTTTTAGTACTTTCCCCTTAGAGCTGCTTTTGTGAAAGGATATGGAGCTTTTCAGCTTTACTTTTGAAGAAAGGTGATGCTTTGCTTCCCTTTCATATTTGTCTGAAAGCACCTTCGCCATCCAGCTTGCATCTGTGCTACATGTGAACTTTTCTACAGAATCTCCCAAACAAGGTGAAAAAAAAATCATTAGTAGTCCAGATTTCAATCTTCTGCACAGCTCAGGTAACAATAAATGAGTAATTTGCTGCCCTTCGCTTTGGCAAGCTGATGCCTAATGATTACCCAGGGACAGGATAATGGTACCATAGTGATTACACTATGTTTTTCTAACCACTTTCAAGGCCTTTGCTTTCAGACCTGCTCTAATGAAAAGAAAGCTATGAAATTGGGCCAGGTTTTTATTAAAAATGTTCTGATAGGCTCTGCTTAGATAAAATGTATTCACTTCTCGGATTTGAACCTTCTTCACAGGATTTGGGAGGCCCAGGCTTCAGAGTGGGTATGATTGCCTGAACACTTTCATAATGGGGAAATGAGGTATTGGTTAATTCCAAAAGCCACTATAAAGATTTATTTAAAGAAGATATAATGATAAACCATCTCTAGATAGTTTACTGGCTAAGGGAAGACTGTAAAATACAAGGAGTCAGAAAATCACAAAAATCTGATCTTTGTTTATGTTACTGAGTTATTGTGTGATTTCACAAAAGTTAATTAATATTTCTGAGTTTCTTGCTCACTGTGGGCAGTCAGCACAGATGTTAATAATCTGTTTTATAGTTAGAAGAGATTGATAGCTGATAATGATAGGAATACAGGTAGATTTACTATTGACAAGGACCACTATCTGTGTATGTAGTTGTACCTTTATCATTTTTATCTTCAAGAAAACACGTGGGCAACATTTAGTCAGCCTCTAGTCCAGACTGCAGACTGCTTCCTGAACTTTTCAAAGCACGAGGTTATATGCAACATCATTGTTTAATACTTCACCAAGGGCCAGTATTTATCAGACAGAACTTTACTTGATAATCAGCTGGGAAATTTTTAAAATGCAGAATATTTCTATCCCGTTTCTGACTCAACATTTAAGGTGGGAGACAGATAGGTGTACAAATAACAAACCTATATTTTTAAATAATCTTCCTCAGGTTCTCTGGGTAAATCAGATTTGGAAACCACTGACTACAGTATATATCCCAAACTCTTTGGAGGACTAAAGACCCTTTAATGGAAGACGCTAGGAAACTATTGCAAGAGTCCACTCTGAAGTAGAAGAATAAAGATGTAAAAATAGAGGACAAAGGTAGGAGGAGATCTGGATATCACTCAGGATTTTGGATTAAGGGATAGGAGAATACAAAACAAAGCAGGGATGTAAAATGAAGTAGAGACATCTTTGAAGGATGAAGGAGAAAGCAAACGTATGGGAAGAGTGGTGAGTTTAACGTGTGCAGAATCTGAAGCAATTGGTGGTAATTAGTAGCCCATTAGCGTGAGAGATCTGGAGCTCAGGGAAAAGCTCTGGGTAAGACATAGGCTTTAAGAGTCAGCATTCACGGAGTATGGATAAGAGGACCTAAGGAACATAGCTGAGAACTGAAGCCCGAGCAGCTCCAACATTCAGGACAGGTACTCTTTGAGACCCTATGGACTGTAGCCTACCAGGCTCCTCCCTCTATGGGATTCTCCAGGCAAGAGTCCTGGAGTAGGGTGCCATTCCTTCTCCAGGGGATCTTCCCAACCCAGGGATCGAACCTGGGTCTCCCACATTCCAGGCAGATGCTTTAACCTCTGAGCCACCAGGGAAGCCCAAGAGGATAGCAAGCAGAGGAAGACATGACTGAAAACAAGTGGTTGGAGAGTTAGAAGTGTCCCAGAAGCTGGCAGGTAGGGGTGTGGAGCTGACAACATCCCATGTTCTAGAGGGCCCCAGGATAGACTGAAAGGCCTACACTAGGTTTGACTGATTGTTGCTGCAATTCACTGAGAGTGAATGGGGCTGGAGGATATTTAATTACTCATGTATTTGTCTTTACTAAAGTATAGTTGATTTACAACGTTTTTTATCATGTGTAGAGCAAAGTGACTGAGTTGTGTGTGTGTGTGTGTGTGTGTGTGTGTGTGTGCATGCTGCTGCTGCTGTTAAGTCGCTTCAGTTGTGTCCGACTCTGCACGACCCCATAGACGGCAGCTCACCAGGCTCCTCCATTCCTGGGATTCTCCAGGCAAGAACACTGGAGTGGGTTGCCATTTCCTTCTCCAATATGTGAAAGTGAAAAGTGAAAGTGAAGTCGCTTTGTCATGTCCGACTCTTCGCGACCCATTGGACTGCAGCCCACCAGGCTCCTCCATCCATGGGATTTTCCAGGCAAGAGTACTGGAGTGGGTTGCCATGCCCTCCTCCAGGAGATCTTCCAGACCCAAGGATTGAACCCTTACCTCTTATGGCTCCTGTATTGGCAGGCAGGTTCTTTACTGTTAGCAACACCTGGAAAGCCCATGTATATATATGTGTGTGTGTGTGTGTGTGTGTGTGTGTGTGTGTGTGTGTGTGTGTGTATTCTTTTTCATTTTATGTATATCTGTATGTTAATTGCTCAGTCGTGTCTGACTCTTTCTGACCCTATGAACTGTAGCCAGCCAGGCTCCTCTGTCCATGGAATTCTCCAAACAAGCATGCTGGAGTGCATAGCCATGCCCTTCTCCGGGTGATCTTACTGACCCAGGGGTTGATCCAGGTCTTCTACATTGCAGGCAGATTCTTTACCATCTGAGCCACTAGAGAAACCCATATATATGTGTGTATATATATATAGAGAGAGATATATATATAGATATGTATATGTATATATATACACTTATATATATTATATATATATATATATGCTCTTTTTCAGATTCTTTTTTCTTATAGATTATTACAAAATACTCATACATTTCCCTGCACTACATAGTACGGCCTTGTTGATTGTCTGTTTTATATATATATTTTATATATCAGTTAGTCAGTCAGTTCAGTCACTCAGTCGTGTCTGACTCTTTGCGACCCCATGAATCGCAGCACTCCAGGCCTCCCTNAGCTTTCTTATCCATTCATCTGCTGATGGACATCTAGGTGGCTTCCATGTCCTGGCTATTATAAACAGTGCTGCAATGAACATTGGGGTACACATGTCTCTTTCAATTCTGGTTTCCTCGGTGTGTATGCCCAGCAGTGGGATTGCTGGGTCATTAGGCAGTTCTATTTCTAGTTTTCTAAGGAATCTCCACTGTTCTCCATAGTGGCTGTACTAGTTTGCATTCCCACCAACAGTTAAATTATAGTTTTCTCTGGACATATGCCCCAGACTTGGATTACTGGATCACATGGTAGGTAACTCTATTTTTAGTTTTTAAAGGACCTCCATACTGTTTTCTATAGTGAGTGCACCAGTTTACATTCCCACAATGGTGTAGGAGGGTTCCTTTTAGGGAGCTGGAGAATATTTAAATTCTATTGTGCTCTTTAAAGCAGCTTGGTTGTAAGAGGAAGAAAAGAGATGTTGTATAGTTAACAGGTGGAATTTTTTTGGTAGAAGAAACTTGAGCATGTTTATATGATAAGGAAAAAAAAAAAAAACAAGAGGGGAAAATTGAGGATAAAGGGAAGAGAAAAACTGATGGAATGTGATTGTCAAGGAGATGAGGGAGGAAGGGATTCAGAGCACAGTTTTGCGTTTGAGCACCCCACTCCAATACTCTTGCCTGGAAAATCCCATGGGCGGAAGAGCCTCGAGGGCTGCCATCTGTGGGGTTGCACAGAGTTGGACACGACTGAAGTGACTTAGCAGCAGCAGCAAGAGAAAGGGCCCTTCTTCTGAGGCTTACGATGAATGGCTGTGTAGATAGAATTCTTATCTCAGATGCTTTGATAAGCATGCCTGGGGAAAGGTTAGGTAGGACCTTGAAAACAGCAGTGAAATGTGGAGCCGCTTCTCTGTGAACTGAGAGAACAAGGCTGTGATATTCTAGGCAATATTAATAATCCACTGATAGCGACTATGAAAATATAACAGCAGAAATCTCATCTGCCATGTGGTTTTTATCCCATGGTTCTCAGAAGAATATACAGTAGATTCAGAGCTGAGTTTTTTTCCAGGGAGGAAATGGCAGAACAATTAGATAGAACTCTAAAGAGAATAAAAAGTGGGAGGTTTTATACATAAAGCTGATTCGCTTTGTTGTATAGCAGAAAGTAACACAACATTGTAAAGCAATTATACTCCAATTAAAAAAAATAAGTGGGAGGTTGGAAATTATTATTCTGAGCTTTAGACTGGAAATGTAACCCCTATCAATGCAGAACAGAAGTGAAAGTCCTTGGAATTAGGAGTAAAAGGAATTTTGAGTTGGTGGGGAATAAAGCCTAAAATTAAGGCTGAATATGATGTGTAAAATAAGAAGGGCCTCAAATACCCTAATCACAAACTCCCCCCAGCCGCACTCTGCTCTCAGAGCCAAGAGCCCCTAGCCAAACAGCTCTCCTTATCACCAAGACCAGATGCAGTTCCTCTTATCCCTGAGTAGCAGATTTCAGTTCCCCGTCAACCCATAGAATTATTCCAGCAAGTCAGCCACCCTCTCCTGGGAACCAGGGGCTACTATTCCTCTAGCTGCTATCGTGGCTGCCTCCCGCTGTCCCTGGAAGTTCACTCTGCTCCCAAGCACAAGCCCATGTGGCCTGGCCTGGCAGACAGCGTCCTGCTTTCCTGAACTGTGAGGATTGGAGTATCATATGTTCTTTGGGACCATCCTTACAACTAACTCCATGGTGGGAGTCCCTCCCTCATCAACAGGGTTCTGAATAGAAGGTGATTAAAACAGTTGGTTGTATAGTTCACCTGGACAAGATGACATTCAGTGAATGGAAGTGGTGTTTTTTTGGAAGGAAATGAATGTTCCCACTGTCAGTCATCCAGAGGAATGATTAATCTTGGGGAAGAAATTGAGAACACTTTGTATATCAAACTTTGAAAGATGTAAAGTTACATAGCTCACCATGATCATTCACATTTTAATTGTGTTACCTGGAGATGGTAAACGGATGAAAGCAGTCAGGTTTATACAGACAGAGAGGAGGAAAGAGTCGGCAGGTGCATGGAAGAGAGAGTGGAGAGAGTGCAGCCCTGAAAAGTTGAGGCGAATCATGATTCTGGTGGGAAAAGCCAGACAGACAAGAGAAGCAAGTGTGGTATGACATCAGGACTTGAGTAGGAGGGAAACTGAGAGTCAGAGGCCAAAGTTTTAGTAAATGTTGGAAAGGAATTTTGAGGCAAATGGAGCATTAAGATAAGAGCAGTCAGATAACAGGTAACATGAGCCATGTGCCTGGGGTCTAAGATTGTCAGAAACTGCTGACCTTCTTAATCCTCAGCTGAGACACATAGCAGAGTTGTGGGAGGCAGGAAAAAAGGACTCGGGTCTTAAGAGACAGATCTATGCCAGACGTTATACTGAACACAGATACTTCACTTAATTCTTTCCCAAACCAATTAAGATGGATATTATTGCCTCCTTCTTTTCAGAGGTGGGAGTGAGGCCCATAGAAATAGGGAAAGCTGGCCAAGTTCTTAAAGTCTAGACAGACAACTTAGAACATTAATCTCCTGAGTCCCACTTCTGTCCTACTGTGACCCCTTCAATTCCTATCACTGAACATTTTATTTGGAGATGCTATCACGTTCAAAACTACTTTAGACACCGAGGATATAGGACATTAGTGGATACAAGGGTTCTTGGCTTTCAAAGAGCCTCCAACATAATGGAAAATGTCATTGTAATTCCTTCAGGAGAAACAATGGCTATGCCAGGTCTGTCTTTACTGAATACCGGATTATGTTATTTTCAAACCTAGTGTAATAATCCCTTTGCCAAACATGAGAAAAGGGATCACTTTTACCAATGAATATAGAAGCATCTATATTTAATCACCCTTTTGTTTTTGGATCTTGTACCCACCCATACAACTTAAAGCTGTGTCTGTTTCTCTTATAAGCAGCCTAGCTACAGGCATTTTATGTGATTCTTTAAGAGCCTTATGATTTTTTATTATCCCTTTGTGACAGTTTTCTCAGAGTTATGCAAATGGTATGCCAAGTGTAGTAGACTGAAATTTCTTCCATTTTATCTCTGTCCAAATAGAAGTTGCCTCATCTGCATATAACAGTTCCCTTTGCAACTCAGTTGTAGCAGAAAATTGGGATTCGTTTGTATTTGCATTTCCTGGGGATACAGACAAGAGCAGATGCCAATAATGGACGTCATAATTTGCTGCCTTCTCTTTGCTGCCTATAAATCTTTGAATATTTTTCCTACAATAGCAAGTAAAGAGATTCAGCAAGCATAATGGGAAGAGAGGAGATGTAAATCTCAGCAGTGGTGGTGGACTCCAGCTATGAATATTTCAGAAATAAGACACTCTCTCTAAATGAAACACTAATGGTTTTTAAGATGTTGATTGGCCTGATATGCTTTTGATTTCACTTAATAACCAAAGCTTCTGACTGCATAGCACTAGTTCCAGGTTGGTAGATTCTAAAGAAAGTCTTTTCTCCTCTTCTAATTTCAAATGCTGGCCTTATTGTGGTGTTAAATCTTGATTACCTACACACAGGTATGCACAGTTCAAAATGGAGATTATTTGTATTTGGTTTTGAAATGGCACAGACACAAAAAGTCTCTCACTTCACAGACAGCCATACAAATATGAGCACTCACCCAAATGCACCTGCAAATACCTAGCCTTGAGTCTTTCCTTCCCTGCACCTTTTACCAGAAGGTTGTAACTCAACTGAATGATGGTGATTATCCAAACATCTATATGAAGGACAGCATTTTTACTCAAATCATCAGTCCCAAATGTAGAGATTTCAAAATGGAATGCTATTGGTCAAATGTCAGTTTTGTGTTTTTTCTTATGTGTTATATCTTGCAAGTAATAAGTTGGGACAATCCAAAAGTATACAGTCTCCTCTTTTTCTAACCCAGTTTGGCCATTTTGCTACAGTGTTACTTTAAATATAAACCTTTATATACTACACTGTTTCAGAAATTCTGGAGCCCCTGGCAAGACTACCCCCTATACAGTTTTTCCTTTTTAACATCTGCCAAAGTATACAGCCTGTCTATAAGGTGCCTATTATTATTCTAGTGAGATGTTTAAATACCTTAATTAGTGTAAATGTTGTAAACTAACCCCAGCATACCTCATTAACTAGCTGTATTCAGTAATAATATTGCCAGGAAGAATTGGCAGCCTATAGCTTAAAGAAAATAATCCAAAAAGGAAAAAATGGAAAAGAAAAAGAAACAAAGAAAAGAAACTAAATAAAAATAAAAATTAACATCCAGTAGACAAGCTTCCACTGAGTTCAGAAGAATGTCGAAATCAGGTACATATGATTCTGAGCACAAATCTCCTTCGGATTTGAAGTCAGTGATCTTGTGCCTGAATTACTCTTCACCCCCTACTTTGGCTACTCCACTTCTAGCCTAATTACATTACCTCTTTTCTCTTCCTAACAAGCCAAGTGCCATCTTCATGACAAAATCTTTTCTAATTCCTTAGCAAAGAGTTTCTCATTCCTTCTATAGGAGAGCTGCTGGTGCCCAGACCAGATCCCTTTTATTAATACCAGGAGATTGCATCCCACCAACAGGATCCTCCTCACTCAAAAATATCTGAAATGTCCTCTGTCCCAGAACTGATGACATGGGGAGATGAAAGGCTGCCCTCTTGCCTCAAGGTGGGACTACTCAGCGTGCCCCTCATGCTGTAGAATTTACCAGGTTATTGCTAAGGCTAGACCTCTGCCATCTCTCTGCCTAGCTTCATTCTCTGCCTTAGTCTGCTTTCATCACTAAAGGTTTCTTCTGGGAGAATTCCCTCACCAAATCATTTGCACAAAAATCCCTCTCTCTGGCTCTGCTTTCAGAAAAGCCAACCTAAGATAATTGATACCAGGAATGATCTTAGAAAGTAGTCTCTAAGGATGGGAGGCTGAGGTCAGATCATTCACCAGCCAGATGGCCACAAAGTCTGACCTTCTGTAGCAATACAGCTGCTGAGACTTTCACTTCTGGTGATCTTGGATGGGGTACAGGTGGACAAAGCTTGTGTAATGTTCTGAGGCTTAAGAATTTCAGGTCAGTAATAACTACAATGATTGAGGTACTGGGAAATGATGCTAAGCGCCATTAATGCCCAAAAGAGAGAAATGACAGGCTTAGACTCCATCTCCAATTTAAAGTAAAACACACTTCCTTGACTCCAGTTAGAGACCTATGCCTCTTATTGCCAAAGTGCAGTCTGAACTGACAACCAGACATAGGATTTAACTGTTAAGAGTGGCAGACATTTAAAAGAGGTTAATTTCATAGCCTCAGCAAGCCTGTGGTACGAGTCAGAGCCCTGATAGGGATGGGCCCATTAAAATAGGCCCCATTAAAATAGGCCCCATCTCAGTATAGTTCATCTGGCTACTACCATGGCTGACTATCTAACCTGTCAGCCCCAAAGACCAGCACTGAGCCCCCAATCAATTTAAGCAAACTGATAAAAGTGGACCCCTTTCACCCAAGAAAGAGAAACCATTTAATCCGATGGTGATTAATTCATATTCTGGATATCAGGTTGCATCTCCTACTCACTGTGCTTCAGCCAGCACCCACAATTCAAATGTCCGATCTACCAGCACGAAATCCAGCATGATATTGCTGTGAACCAAGACCCATATATGACAAATGAAGTGTATTGTTCCTACTATGTACTACCATTCAGAAGCTGCCAGAGGGACAGAGTGCTGGAATGGCCTCTTGAGGGTGAGCTGAGGCTTGAAGATGACACCCTGTGACGTGGTGCTGTGTCCCCAACAGGTGGGATATATGGATCTGGTAATCAAGGCATGGAGGTTACTAACACCTGTCACTGACAGTAACCCACTTGACGAGTTTGTGCTTTCTGATCCTGCATATTTAGGCTTTGTGTGTCTAGAGGCCTCAAGAAGAGGACTGCTTTTTAAGTTTTCCACTGAAATTAAAGCTGCAGCTGCCACTGGTTATTCTGGGCTCCTTGTGCCAATAGACCAGCAGGGAAAAAGGGAAATTACCATACTGGGAAGGATAACAACTCTGATAAGCAGGAAGTAAGACGTGTATTGTGGGGTAGGGAAGAATATTTTTGGTACACAAGTGACCCCATGAATCATCTCTTGGTATTCCCATGCTCCACTTTAATAGTACATGTGTAATGGTAAGTGGGTTCATACAGCAACCATGACCTAGAATGGTCAGGGTAACCAGGGATTCAGATCTGCCAGGGCTGACAGTGTTGGTCACCTTACCGGCAAGATACCTGAATCAACAAAAATATTATCCAAAGCAGAAAGGACTCTAGAATAGAATGGATGAGTAGAGAAGGCCACTGGCCAGTACTGGTGCAGTGGGGACTGTAGTTTGTCTCACTAACCCTCCTTCTGGAAGTTTCTCCAGGAATTTTGAACAACCCAAATCGTGGAAAAGTTGTGCCATCATGATATGAATGTAATGTGAGAACCCACTGGGTCTGAATGGTGTAAATAGTGGAATGCAGTAGACACAGATTCTATTTCCTGGGACAGTGCACTCATCCCCCATCTGCTGTGAGTGATGACGGCTAATGGACTACAGGGCTATGCCTGAGTTGTCCCTGGTCAACAGAAGCCTCCACATTTGAACATGCCTGGGTGCTTATGCCCGCTCCCCAAGGCCATCCTAGAAACTGGGCCTTACTGATACAAGGTCTGGGCCTTTATTTGAAGGTGGGATAACTTTATCACATTGCTCACAACCCAGGGCTTCTTGAAGAATCAGACCAAAGCGAAACTACTGAACTTGCCTCTTTGCTTAGATTCTTGCTGCCCTCACTGTACATTATGTTTCACTTGAACATCAGTTCAGTTCAGTCGCTCAGTCGTGTCCGACTCTTTGTGACCCCATGAATTGCAGCACACCAGGCCTCCCTGTCCATCACCAACTCCCAGAGTTCACTCAGACTCACATCCATCGAGTCAGTGATGCCATCCAGACATCTCATCCTCGGTCGTCCCCTTCTCCTCCTGACCCCAATCCCTCACAGCATCAGAGTCTTTTCCAATGAGCCAACTCTTCTCATGAGGTGGCCAAAGTAATGGAGCTTCAGCTTTAGCACCATTCCTTCCAAAGAAATCCCAGGGCCGATCTCCTTCAGAACGGACTGGTTGGATCTCCTTGCAGTTCAAGGGACTCTCATGAGTCTTCTCCAGCACCACAGTTCAAAAGCATCAATTCTTCAGCACTCAGCTTTCTTCACAGTCCAACTCTCACATCCATACATGACTACTGGAAAAACCATAGCCGCGACTAGACGGACCTTAGTCGGCAAAGTAACGTCTCTGCCTTTGAATATGCCATCTAGGTTGGTCGTAACTTTCCTTCCAAGGAGTAAGCGTCTTTTGATTTCATGGCTGCAGTCACCATCTGGAGTGATTTTGGAGCCCCCCAAAATAAAGTCTGACACTGTTTCCAGTGTTTCCCCGTCTATTTCCCATCACTTGAACATACTCCCTCAATAAATCACTTGCACAAAAATCCTTGTCTCTTAGGCTCTGTTTTAAGAAATCCACTCTCAGAAATTCTCTTTTGTGTTCTCATAGCCCCTTTCACTTTGTATCAAATGCCTCCTATCATATTGTATAATACTTTATATTTGTCTTCATTACTTACTATGAGTTCCAGAAGGCATTTGCCTCTGGGTATTTATTAACTCAAACAATTCTTGACATAGACTACATAAATGTACATCGAATGAACTGAACAACTGAACAAGTGAGTAGATAACCATTGTTGTAGGATTTTGCCAAATCTGAGCTAGACTATGCTTTGAATCTTTATGTCTTAATTGGAAAAAAATTTCAGGATATTAATACTCACTGTGACTGATCAATAGTTTCAATGTATGTAACTCTCAATTGGATGTAATTTCCAAGTAATAATAAGGCATTTTTCTTCTTCCTTTTTAGCTCTATACCCAGAGGTGGCGAAATTCAACTGATCAAATTGTGCTAGTTTCAGGAGCTACAAATTGCTCACTCTGTGATGGGAGGACTATATCATACTCCTGCAGCATAGAGGAAATCCTCTAGGGTAAGTAAATTGTTTTTTTACAATTTCTGCTGATGATAAAATCCCACTAGGCTTTTTCCAATGGGGAAATCCCACTAGCTTTTATTTTGATTTATTAAGGAAGTAATGGTTCCTGCCTCTTCCAAAATAGTTTAGGCATACCTATCAAAAGGAGCAAACGGCACCAAACAAAGGTTTGCAAATTTTCTCCACATTTCCTTTGTGCAGATGTATATTTATTTTATTGGAAAATCTCAGAGACTTTATTTAGCCAAGCTTACTGTGTGAGATATTTTCTGTTTGCTCCCCCAGATTATTTCTTCATTTCCCCACCCTTCTCTGTGACCTAGGAGTCTGACCTGTTTGGACTGCATCAATGATAGAAATTTTTCTCTTAAATCATTCATGAGGATAAATATTTTTCACATCTTTATTAGATATGTGTATTTTATTGATAATCTGTTCATGATTTTATTCCCTTAGAATGTTTAGTTTTATCTTAGTGATTCATAAGTTGTTTTTATTTTAGGGTTATTAATCCATTGTCTTACATATATGTTACAAACTATGCCTAGTTTTCTGTTTATCTTTCAGTCTTTTCAAACAGTACATGAATCTTTATTTTTATTTTCTTTAGTGGTTTATGTGTTTTATATCTGACTTAGAAATGTGTTATCCATGAAACATTCTGGTGATGAGTCAAATACATGAAAGATCCCTAATAATATTTAGCTGCCAAGCACAGTGCCTGTTGTTTTAAGGGGCTACTGAAAGGAACTTCTAGCTTGGACACTCGAAGAACAAAAGAGTATCAGATTTCTTTCATTCATCTGTCGTAGGATAGATTCTATTCATTCATTGTGAAAAATAGCTCTATTTATTTATGACAATGCTGGGTCTTTGTTGCTGCATGGACTTTTCTCTAGTTGCAGGGAATGGGTACTACTCTCTTGTTGCAGAGCACTGGCTCTAGGGTGAGCGGGCTTCAGGAGTGGTGACATATGGGCTCAGTAATTGCAGCTCCCAGGCTCTAGAACACGGGCCCAATAGCTGTGATGCTTAAGCTTAGTTGATCTGAGATATGCGGGATCTTCCTGGAATCAGGGATCGGGTGTGTGTCTTCCTCATTGGCAGACAGATTCTGTACCACTGAGCTACCAGGGAAGCCCGCCATTGATTTTTCTTTTGAAAATGATTCCCTCTGTTTTATTTGGAGCTATCCAGTTGCAGTGCCCCCCAGGTATTTTGTGGAGGCTGAAGCCAAGTGCACCTATGAAATTCCTCAAGCACTTCATTCCCAAATCCATGATTACTAGCAACTTTTCAGGTCACTCAGTAAGTGGGCCAGAATAACACACCCAAGTGTGGAATACGTTTCTTCAAAATTCCAAAGAAGTCCACTAGGCCTTGTGTCTCTGTTTCAGTTGTTGCATAACTTACCCTTCATCTTCATTTCTATTCGGTTCAGTTGCTCAGTCGTGTCCAACTCTTTGTGACTCCATGGACTGCAGCACACTAGACTCCCCTGTCCACCCCCAACTCCTGGAGCTTATTCAAACTCATGTCCATTGAGTCAGTGATGCCATCCAACCATCTTCTCCTCTGTTGTCCCTTTCTCCTCCCACCTTCAATCCTTCCCAGCATCAGGATCTTTTCCAGTGAGTCATTTCTTCCCATCAGATGGCCAAAGTATTGGAGCTTCAGCTTCAGCATCAGTCCTTCCAATGAATATTCAGGACTGATTTCCTTTAGGATTGACTGGTTTGATCTCCTTGCTGTCCAAGGGACTCTCAAGAGTCTTTTCCAACACCAGAGTTCAACTCACAGATTAATAACACAGATTAATATTCACAGACTAATAACACTGGGGAAATCTAAAACACACAAGCCTGTAAGAAAAATTAGCTAGGCTTCTCTGTCCATCACCAACTCCCAGAGCTTCCTCAAACTCATGTCCATAGTGTCGGTGATGCCATCCAACCATCTAATCCTCTGTCATCCCCTTCTCCTCCTGCTTTCAATCTTCCAGCATTAAGATCTCTTCAAATGAGTCAGTTCTTCACGTTGGGTGACCAAAGTATTAGAGCTTCAGCTTCAGCATCAGTCCTTCCAATGAATATTCAGGACTGATTTTCTTTAGGATGGACCGGGTTGATCTCCTTGCAGTCCAAGGGACTCTCAAGAATCTTTTTTCAACACCACAGTTCAAAAGCATCAATTCTTTGGCACTCAGCTCTTTTAGAAGGCATATTTCAACATGGCCTACAGTAATGAAGCCTTAGAAATGTCACTGATGTAGAAGGTCCCTGAATTCCTGTGGGATTTANTTGATCTCCTTGCAGTCCAAGGGACTCTCAAGAATCTTTTTTCAACACCACAGTTCAAAAGCATCAATTCTTTGGCACTCAGCTCTTTTAGAAGGCATATTTCAACATGGCCTACAGTAATGAAGCCTTAGAAATGTCACTGATGTAGAAGGTCCCTGAATTCCTGTGGGATTTATTTTCACCCTCTGACACTAGTGTCTTACCCACAAGTCTAGAGTAGTTGTTATTTTTTGCTGACTAGGTCTAATCAGCTTAATGTTATCAATGTAGTAAATCAGAGTGACTCCTTGTGGAAAGGAAAGGCAGCCAAGATTCTTGCAAACTAAATTATGACATAGGATTGGAGAGCTGATGCACCCCTAAGGTAAGAAAGTGAAATTGTATTGCTGGCCTTGCCAACGGAAAGCAGACTGCTTCTGGTGATCTTAATTGACAGCTGTGCAGAAAAGAACATTTGCCAGATCCAAGCTGGATATCTGATTACCAGATATCAGAGTGTATTGGTAAAACAGTGAAACCCCATCTGCAACTGAATTACTCAGTTAAACTTACAATAATCCACTATCTTCCCATGATCCCTCTGACTTCTTCACAGATCAAGTAGGAACGTTGAATGGGAATGTGGTGGGAACAACCACATCTGCATCTTTCAAGCCACTGATAGTGGTGCTAATCTCTGCATTCTCTCCAGGAATGTAGAATTGCTTTTGGTTAACTATTTTCCTAGTAGAGGCAGTTCTGTTGGCTTCCGATTGACCTTTCCCACCAGGATAGCCTTCTTACCACCGATCAGAGGGCCAATCTGAGCAATCTCTCAGCTGCAGAGTATGTTTATTTAAATTTATTATGTTCCAGAACTGGAGAAATAGCCACAGTATAGACATGGGGACCCACATCCATATCTATCTTCACTGTGAGTCACACCTGAACTAAAATTGATCACCTGATTTCCAACTGGTGGACCACAGTGATACTTTTCTCCTGGAATGAGTGTCAGTTCAGAGCCTGGAAAGTTTTGATTATTTCTTTTCCCCCAGTGCACAGCTATCCTGGTAAAAGGCTATAGATCCCTTGAGGGGAGGACTGAGATAAAGATTAACAGGATAAATTTCTAGCAGTGTACCAGAGTCTTTCTCAAGACGCTTGCATTTAAAAGGTTCTATGTCTGTAAAATGGCTAAAGTCTGGGAACTGATTGAAGGGCTGTGATCCTCTCTTTGTAAATTCAAGTTAAACTTTGGCCACTTAACATAGACTATTTCTGCTTATACAGATCAAAAATTTAGTAGGCTTGCTATTCAGTTCACATCTAGGAATACCATGGTCAGCCTCCTGATTTGTACTATTCTCATTGCTGCTTTGACTCTGCTGATCACCGCAGTAGCCACAGTTACTTTCTTTGGCAGCTGAGTGTCATTTGGCTCCTGCCACTGGGATTCACTCTGTTCATCCTCAAGCTCCAGGAGTTGGTGATGGACAAGGAAGCCTGGCACCTGCTGCAGTCCATGGGGTTGCAGAGCCTAGAGACTGAATTGAACTGCACTGGGATTCAGTTACTCTGTTGCATTTAGGTTTCAGAATGACAGCAGATCCCAGTGTAAGGTCGGGTTTAGAAAGATGAGCAGACAGCAGAGCTCTTCAGGGCTGTTGGGTTCACCTCACAGATTTATTCCTTGTAGCTGTGTTGAAAAGTGTGTCTTCCGAGATGTTTCCAAGGTGAATGAATAGCTCTTAAGTGACAAATCCACTCTAGCAGTCCAGTCTCCCTAAGCCTTTGGTTCCCTTCACCTACATTAAACCAAAGTTGGCCCAGCATTTCTAACTTGCTTACTGTGGGCCACCTTTTGATCTATGTTTTAGCCGACCAACCAACCAACCAAACTGGTAGATCCCTGACTCCCTAAGATGTGTAATTAAATGCAGAATCTCTGCCTGGTCAGCCGATATCGATGAAGTTGGCCTGATCCAGCTTTGTATTTCTCACACCATTACCCCACATCCTTATCCATTCCTACACATGTTATCCAAATTTCTGCCTGTACAAATTGGAAAACTAAGTTTGTTTGTTTGTTTGCTTTTGGAATGAACTGCACATCCTCATGGGTCACACTTTGTACTGCAGCTTTAGGGGCCTTGGGACTTGAGTCTAGTTGTAGGTCTAGAAGCCTGGAGGAGTAGACAACAATCTGCACTGTCACATGTACAGCCGCCTCAGGGTAGGCCTTCACTGTTTCATCAGGCGTTGCAGGGTTAATCCCCTCAAACAGGGATGGAGAGGCTGCTTCTACTGGGGTTGAAAGGGCCTCTTCCATTGGGAGTAGAGAGACTGCTTCCTTCGGCAAAATAATTCATCAGAATTAGGGACTCAGTGTCCCTAGCTTCAGAGAGATACTTTCATGTGTCTCCATTCCTCCTTTTAGTATCCAGATCCCTTCCAATCAATGCCCTTTAATAGTAGACACCCTACCAGGCTGGGAGTTTAATGCAGCCAGCTGCAGATTGAGATTCTGCTTTAGATTTTCAGCCCTACAGCTAAAGAAGCACACATAGAGCTTTCAGATCATATCTGTGGCACTTGAGTTAGGAATTTGAACCCCTGAGCTCATTCTTTTCTTTTCCCTTCTTGTCCACCAACATTAGGAGCAATGAGCCCATCTCCTTATATTTTGTTAGTTTGACAAAAATGTTCAAAAGTGTCAATGAGGTACCATCTCACGCCAGTCAGAATGGCTGCTATCAAAAAGTCTACAAGCAATAAGTGCTGGAGAGGGTGCGGAGAAAAGGAACCCTCTTACACTGTTTGTCAGAATGCAACCTAGTACAGCCACTATAGAGAACAGTGTGGTGATTCCTTAAAAAACTGGAAATAGAAATGCCTTATGATCGAGCAATCCCACTGCTGGGCATACACACCGAGGAAACCAGAATTGAAAGAGACACGTGTACCCCAATGTTCATCACAGCACTGTTTATAATAGCCAGGACATGGAAGCAACCTAGATGTCCATCAGCAAATGAATGGATAAGAAAGCTGTGGTACATATACACAATGGAGTATTACTCAGCCATTAAAAAGAATACATTTGAATCAGTTCTAATGAGGTGGATGAAACTGGAGCTGATTATACAGAGTGAAGTAAGCCAGAAAGAAAAACACCAATACAGTATACTAATGCATATATATGGAATTTAGAAAGATGGTAACAATAACCCTGTATGTGAGACAGCAAAAGAGACACAGATGTATAGAACAGTCTTTTGGACTCTGTGGGAGAGGGAGAGGGTGGGATGATTTGGGAGAATGGCATTGAAACATGTATAATATCATGCAAGAAATGAATCGCCAGTCCAGGTTCAATGCAGGATACAGGATGCTTGGAACTGGTGCACTGGGATGACCCAGAGGGATGGTATAGGGAGGGAGGTGGGAGGGGGGTTCAGGATGGGGAACACAAGTACACCCATGGTGGATTCATGTTGATGTATGGCAAAACCAATACAATATTGTAAAGTAATTATCCTCCAATTAAAATAAATAAATTTAAATTAAAAAGAAACCCCCTCCGCCCAAAAAAAGTGTCATATACACAGACACTTAGATCCTTGCTTCTTGTAAGTGACTGTTTAGGAGTCTCCAGTGGTGATACTTTGCTTATCTTTGTTGCCAGATCATGCCTGATCATGAACTATCAGTGCTGTCTTTACTAATGGAAATGGAATCATTAGCATCTTTAAATCTAATCCAGATTAGAAAGTCAATTTCAGAAACCCCAGAACCAATTCAACTTATAATTCTATTCAGTCCTGTCCTCCATTCTGTGACCCCCAAGGACTGCAGCCCGCCAGGCTTCTCTGTCCATTGGGATTTTCCAGGCAAGGATACTGGAGTGGGTTTCCATGCCCTCCTCCAGGGGATCGTTCCAAGCCAGGGATCAAACCCAGGTCTCCTGCATTGCAGGTGGGTTCTTTACCATCTGAGCCACCAGGACAGTCTAAGAATACTGGAGTGGGTAGGCTACCCCTTCTCCAGGGGATCTTCCTGACCCAGGAATCAAACCAGGGTCTCCTGCATTACAGGCAGATTCTTTNAAACTAACATAATATTGTTCATCAATCAGTTCAGTTCAGTTCAGTTGCTCAGTCATGTCTGACTCTCTGCAGCTTCCAAGTCCATCACCAACTCCTGGAGCTGGCTCAAACTCATGTCCGTCTAGTTGGTGATGCCATCCAAATATCTCATCCTCTGTCGTCCCTTTCTCCTCCTGCCTTCAATCTTTCCCAGCATCAGGGTCTTTTCTAATGAGTCAGTTCTTCTCATCAAGTGGCCAAAGTATTGGAGCTTCAGCTGCAGCATCAGTCCTTCCAATGAATATTCAGGACTGATCTTCTTTAGGATTGACTGGCTTGATCTCCTTGCAGTCCAAGGGACTCTCAAGAGTCTTCTCCAGCACCACAGTTCAAAAGCATCAATTCTTCAGTGCTCAGCTTTCTTTATGGTCCAACTCCCACATCCATGACTACTGGAAAAACCATAGCTTTGACCGGATGGACCTTTGTCAGCAAAGTAATGTCTCTTTGTTTATTAATTATATTTCAATAAAAAATTTTCAAATAAAAAAGAGAATGAATATCCTTAAAGCAAACAAATAAGTGCCTTTTTAATTCTTTTAAACAACGATGGCTTTATACTACATGATGCTTTTGTAACTATCATTTTTATAAGAAATTTTGGAGATCTTTATAAGCATATATAGATCTACCTAATCTTTTTTTATTGCTGCAAAGTAATCTATTATATGCATTATTGATAGTGTTTTATTAATTTCTTTGATATTTTAGTCCTTCTGTTTATTTACTTTTTAATATTTATTTTATAATTGAAGGAAAATTGCTTTATGATGTTGTGTTGGTTTCTACCATGCTGTGCTATGCTTAGTTGCTCAGTCTTGTCTGACTCTTTGTGAGCCCATGAACTGTAATGGGGATTCTCCAGGCAAGAATACTGGAATGGATTCCCATGCCCTCCTCCAGGGTTTCTACCATACAGTAGCCATAATTATACATGTGTCACCTCCCTCTTGAGCCTCCTTCCCCACCCTCCTCTATTTATTGTCATCTATTTAAATATACTTATTTTTTAGTGTTTTTCAATCTTATTATCTAAAGCACCCAGAGTCATATTCTGCAATTTGCTTTTTCTGTGGATGCAAATTTTCTATAGACTTTTTTTTTTCCTACCTAGATCCCAGGTCAGCTCAACAAAATTTCTCTCATTTCACTTTGCCAGTACACAAATTTTTCTTAGCTACCCTTGCCCTGCGAACATAACCCTTCATGTGTCCTGGACTTCTATATGCATCTGTGAGGGCAAGGTTTGCTGGTCCAGCTCCCCAGCTCAAGCATTTCCAATGTTTTGGTACATAATGTTCATTAAATTACTTTCAATAACTTGTGACTAATGTACGTCACCCCCTCAAGTTGCTAAACTATCAGCATCAATTCACTAATCTGGTTTCCAATTTTCTCTTTGCTTTTAGCCCCTGGGGATATTACAACTTCTCTATGAATTTGACTATGCATTTTCAACAGCATTTGTTAAGTTATTATCTCATACTTATAAGTGTTTGCAGTTGAAGACTTTCAGGGTCTCTAATCTGTAATGTTGCTAGACACAAAATCCTACTGTTTCATCACTTAAGCTTAAAAATGTCTGGGTGCTGCTTGTCTCTGAAACTAACTGTGAACATCCCTTGTCTCTATATGTTCTCATTGATATGTTTAAGAAGAGGCGGGTTAATTTAAGTCTAAAAATTTGACATGGGTTAGTGATCGCCTTGTTTGAATTTCAAAGTAAAAGTGAATATGCTTAATGTCCAGTAATAAGAACACACCTGGCAAATATCTTTATTATTCCTTACTTGTCTTCCCTTTTTTCACATGACGATAGCTCAAGCTCCCTGTTTCAAGTCCAATATCTATTTTATAATTACATCTGAGGCAGTGCATAGTAGAAATAACAGTGACTAGAGCGAAACAACCTGAATTACAGTTTAAATCCTACCACTAAATTGTACGTCCTTGAGTTAAATTATTCTACCTCTTAGTGCCACTGTTAATCTGTATGAAACCCTGCCGCTCTGTCTATGATCATGTATTCTAGAGCTTATTAGTTCTAAGAATTACTTCTAGCCACCAGAAATGTACAGTGATTAAAAGCTGGGAGGTTTTATGTTTTTAAGTTTTTTAAATTATAATTTTTAAAGGAGTTCAATAAAAACTTAATTAAAGGGTAACTCAGTGTCTGGGGCTTTCCTATAAATCAGGAGAAAGTGATCATTAGATATATTATATCAAAATTATTTAGGGTGAGAAAATAGACTGCCATAATTTGAACAGGAAAATCTAGGCATCTGAACATGTAAGGGTCTAGACATCTGAACATGTAAGCCCTGTAGGGCTGGAGCTAACCATTCTGATCCAGAGTATAGCTGAAGGAATTAAACAGAGTCAAAAAGAATGTAATTAAACAACTGACTGTGGTGTTTCATTCTTTGCAGTCATTCGACATTTCAGCTGCAGACTCTGTTTATCCTGTCTTCCCCATTACCCTCATCTGTATTCACATAATTCACCGAAGCCCAGAAATAGACAAAAGTCACTAGAGAAGGCTTCAGAGTCCTGACTCCCTTGATCTTAAAAGCTACTTGTAATAGTTAGGAGTTATATACACATATTCCTACGGCCAGAACAGTTCCTTATTTAATACAAGCACTGGGAAGGAAATTTGTAGATCTTTTTGCTCATGGCCTTTTTAGTACTTTAGACATTTCAGAGGTGAATCTCTAGCTTGCCTACTCAAATTTATATGAGTTCCTGCCGTATTTTCACCAGTGATTAATGAGGTTATTTTACATTTAATTTTCTTTAAAGGACCTTAAAACCTGTGATATGATTTCTACAAATAACACTGAGAGCATTTTCTAGACTGCTCTCTGGAGGCCTTGAGTTGCTAGTGGCAAAATGTACCTCCCATAGACTTCCAGTAGATGGCAGGTACAGTACTCCAAACCTCGCAGAACAGGAAAAATATCCAAACAGCTCAACGTGTAAATATAGATTGTTACTGTGTTTTAAATCTCAAGAGCAATGAAAAAAAAAGAGTAAAACTTTTGTTTATGAATCTAGTATCATATTACCATATAAGTATCTTTTTATTTTTGTCTTCTACTAAAAATACAAGTGCAACAAATGAAAATATGTCTTTATCAAGGAATGCCTGCAATTCCAGATTGCAAATTAAGCATTTAAATGTTGAATAATATAATCACCATGTTATAGCTGTTAATTAAAGTGCTTAGTGAACAAAGATACATTTAGCAATTTTTAAATATAAATTTTAAAGGATGAGAAACTATTGTTTTATAGCAATTATAGTTTAATAAGCTTCCATTTACACTTTATTTATTCAAGTTTTTTCTTTTACATATTCGTAGGTGGCAGAAGTATAGATATAGCTAGTTAAATACATACATATGTAAATGTATATGTATGTATACACATACGTACAAAGACAGATTGCTCAATCTGTTTTTTGTTTCCTTTGACTAATCCCATAGTGTTTCCTTCAGTTTACTATAGAAAATTTCTACAGTATCTTTGGAAAGATATTCCTCTCTACTATCTATGATTAAAAAAAAAACAGAGAATGCTTAATCTGGCCCCTTATAGATGGGAAATGAGTACTCAGGCAGATCATATATCTCCTGATTAGTATGACAGTTGTTTGTTCTGAGATGGATGACTGTGAAAACTGCAAAATATTCCATTACAAATTCAGATGCACACTTTCATTAAAAATATATCCAGGCGTGACACATCTAAGAGTCCCAGGACTTCCAGAAGTATTTTTTATGAACTCAGTAAATTCCTTTCAAAGGCTTTAAAGTAGTTTTAATTTTACCGTATAACTTGATTCCTTATAAATTTATCATATCTGTGTAACACAGAAGATGTTCAATGTGACTTGTTTGAATGACACCTAGCCAAAATAGACTTTGGGCTGTTTACTTGATTTTTCCAACTTTAGTACTATATGTTTTAGTTAGTTTATTTTCTGTCCTTCCCCTTAAATTGTTAAGTTAAAAAGAGTCTAAGGCAATTAGTGCATATAATAATGTTTGAGAAGCACTGATTTGGGTCTGTGTTTCTTCTTCCACATGTCCTAGGTTTTACCCCTCTCTCTAATCACTATCAGAGAGAAAACGTCTTCCAGCTTAGTTAGTTCACTTGCCTCTGAACTGTACAGCATACCACAACCAGATTTACCTTTGTATACAAACATTTGGTCACAATGCATCTTTGCTTAAGGATCTACAACTCCTTCCTTTTATCTGGTTACAGGAAGTCCAGACAGCTCCTGTCATTCTTGGCTCATTCTTTATATCCTAATCTAGAACACATTTTTATTTAACCAATTTTTTTTCTAACCAAACTCTACTCATTGTTCAATGTTTAACACAAAAAACTGCAACTCCAAGATCTTCCCTCTTTGCTGGAGCCCACATGGATTTCTCTGTTGTTTATTGCACATAATTATACCACCTAATGTTCATTATGTCATAAGCTGCATTGTTTTAGAGAGTTTTGTTAGTCTGTTTCCCTAATAAGATTTTATGTTAATCCAAAGCAGAAATTTTGTGTCTTGATTTCTTTGGTGTCACTCATGAATGATTTAGATACTTAAGTAAATGCCTAGATTCCACTTTAAACTAGTTAACTTACAGGACTCTCTGGGTTTCCAGAAACACAAAGCAAAATTAATCGGCTTAAGCACAAGGAAGTATCTCACAGAACCAAAGGACAGAAGTTCAATAGAGCCTGAAAGGTATAGGAACTACAGCGTGCAGATCTGTGCAGAGCTCCTTCTCGGCTCAGATCCCTTTTCTTTCTGCCTGGTCTGTTAATTTGCATATACTTGCTTCACGCTTTTTCTCTTTCTCCCTGGGTATTTGCTGTCTCTGCTTTTCTGATCTATGTGGAAGGTCGATCACGCTCACAGGTAGCTCGATCTTTGAGCCTGCGTATTTCAAGACTCAAAGAAATTGAGTCAGGCTCCTGTCACCCCAATCTCAAATTCCTGATTGTTCCAGCTTAGACCTATCCAGTCAGTCAGTGTCAGCAAGGGAAACAGTTGCTTCCAGGGCTTCAGTGTTTTTGTGATAGAGAGGAATCATAACTTAGGAAGTTATTTCAAGTATGTGCACTATAACCTGCTAAAATAGAGTTAGAGCCCATTTCTATTTAGGTAAGAAGAGAAGAAAGCTTTTTTTTTTGTTTTTTCCCCAGTTAGTACAGAAAATATAATTAATTCAATTTTGTAGACTTCTCTTTTCTCAAAAACTTCCGTGATAACTTTTGTTTAATCATTTCATCAGTAATATATATGTTTTATTCTCTATTTCATCAGGGCCATAGGGAAAAAGTTCCAGGAGTTACCATGCCATCCTGCTTTCATTTGGGAAAATCTGCATTTTTAAAAAGCTCTATAGGGTTGAAAATCTTTCAGCTTCAGTTAAGAATCTGTGGTGCGATTCCAATAACCTTAAATATACTCTTCTGCTACTTAAAAACCAAAGGTGACAGAAATAGTTTTATTCATTAAAAAGTGTTGCAGGAGGATTTTTATAATACTTAGAACTTTGAAGTAGCTGAACTCTGTTGTGACTTACAGACACACGTGCACATACAAACACACAGAGAGACTGAGGTCATTGAGTGGGGAAAAAAACGAAAACAGAGTTTAACCCTAACGTGTGGGCTTCTTTATTAACTAGAAAATGTAATTATGATTTGAAGCTGTAGTCAAAAGAAGTATTTTGGGATGATGAAAATGTTCTAAAATTAGATTATGGTGATGGTTACATAAGTCTATAAATACATCAAATGATACTGGAGTACATGCTTTGAAGGGTGAGCTCAGTAAAGTTATTAAAATGCACTGTATAAGATTAAAAATCAAATTTAAGGAAACCTGAAAATTGCAGGTGCAAAGTTGTTTAGATCACTCTTTGTACACTGAAATGTCACTTAGTATGTATGACTCATCATTTTGATAATGTCATAGAATTACAAGCAAAATTGTTGACTTGCTTTTAGGTTGTTGAATATTTGAATCAGGTGAATTATTAAATAAAGACTAGAGATACAGGAAAATTATAGCTACGCCATTGTAATGGGTGGTATAAATGAAACAATTCATTTGTAACAGATGACTTGCAGTTTTCATTAACGTGATATATGAATGAAGCTAAGTATAAGGTTAAGGAGCAGCAGGCTCTTACTATCTGGATACACAAAGGTTGGATATCAGGGAACATTGAGCTAATCATAGAAACAAGCTCTTCAAGAAGAATTATATGTAGGTGTTTTGTATATGAATTATCCTGAATGGCCGGCTACTTTGAATTTGGTTGATTGATTATTCAGCTTTGCATTTCACTTTGCTCACATAGTCTCAACTTTGTTCCAGCAATCAGTGCTCACAGACCAAGTGAAAAAGATCTTAACATTGGCACTTACTTAATGCTTCAGTGAAGCTCTAACAAGGCTGTTACACTGGGTCTCTCTCTGAATCATTACACAGATCATACAACCTTTAATTCCAGTTATCAGTGTAGGCAAATGAAAAATCTTGCAGACAAATGTAAAAGAAAAAGAAAATGTCCCTCCCTGTTTTACAAAGTGTTTTCTCCTCTACAGTATAGTGGTGTCTTGTTCTTACACCATGCTCTTCAATTCTGTAAACTGATTTTCTATTTTCTCATTGTTCACCAGAGATAATCCTGGGTTTAGTGATTTCCTGTTTCTTCTGATAGTATAACCCATAATTGTCATTGACTACTGCTCCTCTCAGTTTCCTCTACATTTTTCTTCCTTCTTCCATCGCTTCATAGAGCCAGCCATATTTACTCGTATGCCATAGCCTGTATTTACCTGTCTACTTCATCAGTGTCTATGGACCATGCTATCTGTTCTTATTTATTCCTTCAATAGCCAATGCTCTACCCCCACTGACTAAAAGAGCCAAATTCATGTATGATCAGAGAAACATGTGATGCCCTATAAAAGTTTATTCGAATACTGTACTTATTGAAATATTTTTATTGTATACTTTATTTTTGTTTAAAACTAGAGCAAAAACAATAACAGATAAATTGTGTTATAGAGTAGGATACCATACAGCAGTGAAAAAAAAAGTATGCTTTTCACACACAAGGTCATTAAATGTACAGGCATAATATTAAGTGAAATAATTATTCCATTTATATCATCTTAAAAGAGGCAAAACTAAGCCATGAAGATAAAGGTAAAATAGGTGTACTCTTTTTCCATTGGGTAACAAGGGGAAACAGACATAAGGGATGTTTCTGGGTTGTTATTTTAATATTCTATTTCTTGATGTCGGTATTGGTTTCACTGATGTATCTCTTTGTAAAACTCATTGAGCTGTACACTTTACTTAATATTGTGTACTTTATATGTATTATATTTCTTTCCCCCCACTCTTTCCCTTTAATATTATTTCACACAAATAATAATGTGATTTTATATTCATCAAGATGGTCCACAAAGATGTGGTTTCAGATAGCTTTTATTTATTTATTTATTTTTTTAATTTATTTTAATTGGAAGCTGATTATTTTATAATATTGTGGTGGCTTTTGCCATACATTCACATGACTCAGCCATGGGTGCACATGTGTTCCCCATCCTGATCCTCCTTCCCACCTCCCTCCCCATCTCATCCCTCATGGTCATCCCAATGCTCTGGCCCTGAGCACCCTGTCTCATGCATCGAACCTGGACTGGTGATCTATTTCACATATGATAATATACATGTTTCAGTGTTATTCTCTCAAATCATCCCATCCTTGCCTTCTCCCACAGAATCGAGAAGTCTGTTCTTAACACCTGTGTCTCTTTTGCTGTCTCACATATAGGGTCATTGTTACCATCTTTCTAAATTCCATATATATGCATTAATATACTGTATGGGTGTTTTTCTTTCTGACTTACTTTGCTCTGTATAATAGGCTCCAGTTTCATCCATCTCATTCGACCTGATTGAAATGCATTCTTTTTAATGGCTGAGTAATATTCCATTGTGTATATGTACCACAGCTTTCTTATCCATTCATCTGCCAGTGGACATCTAGGTTGCTTCCATGTCCTGGCTATTGTAAACAGTGCTGCGATGAACATTGGGGTACACATGTCTCTTTCAATTCTGGTTTCCTCGGTGTGTATGCCCAGCAGTGGGATTGCTGGGTCTTATGGCAGTTCTATCTCCAGTTTTTTAAGGAATCTCCACACTGTTCTCCGGAGTGTCTGTACTAGTTTGCATTCCTACCAACAGTGTAAGAGAGTTCCTTTTTCTCTGCACCTTCTTCAGCATTTATTGCTTGTAGACTTTTTGATAGCAGCCATTCTGACCGGCTGAGAGGGTACCTCATTGTGGTTTTGATTTGCATTTCTCTGATAATGAGTGATGTTGAACATCTTTTCATTTGTTTGTTAGCCATCTGTATGTCCTCTTTGGAGAAATGTCTGTTTAGTTCTTTGGCCCATTTTTTGATAGCTTTTTAGTATTAACTTTAAATTTCCTTTCTTAAACCTTTGACCCCATTCACTTGTTTATCTCAACTTTTACCTCTACCTTCCCCCTGCCCCGACCCCCAGCCTCCTCTGGCATCTACCAATAATTCTGTGTATCTGTGAGCTTGGTTGGTTTGTTTTAGATCCACATATATGAGGAATAATATGCTATTTGTCTTACTACATGCCTAAACCAGTGCTTGGGAAACAAAGGGAAAATAACTTACCCCTAAGCTCACAGGTATCTGCCTGCAATGCAGGAGATCCAGGTTCAATCCNGTGTATCTGTGAGCTTGGTTGGTTTGTTTTAGATCCACATATATGAGGAATAATATGCTATTTGTCTTACTACATGCCTAAACCAGTGCTTGGGAAACAAAGGGAAAATAACTTACCCCTAAGCTCACAGGTATCTGCCTGCAATGCAGGAGATCCGGGTTCAATCCCTGGGTCAGGAAGATCCCTGGAGAAGAAAATGGCAACCCACTCCAATACTCTTGCCTGGAAAAATCCCATGGACGGAGAGGCCTGGTAGGCTACAGTCCATGGGATCACAAAGAGTTGGACATAACTAAGTGACTTCACTTTCACTTTCTAATCTCAAGAAGTTCACAGTTAATTAGAGGAGACATTTACAATCAGATAACATGAAAATATGTATCATGCTCCTGGTTCCCAATCCCATGACTCTGTATCCTTCTGTACCTTTAGGTGTGAAAGCACAACCAAAACTTCTTGCCTTTAAGCACTGTTAGTTGAAAAGCATAAAATCCCAGATAATAGAAATGTTACCAAATGAGGAAATCCCTTAATCAGCTAAAACAGTTTAGGATTCCTAGCTATCCAAAATGACTGACTAATCAGACATTTTATCCTTTGGTAACGATGGTCATAAAACACTACTTAGACGCAAGTCTGAGTGAACTCCGGGAGTTGGTGATAGACAGGGAGGCCTGGCATGCTGCGATTCATAGGGTCGCAAAAAGTTGGACATGACTGAGCGACTGAACTGAACTGAACTGAAGAACTTTGTCAGAATTAAAATAAATATCCCCTGAAATTTGGAATAAATGATTACTTTACTAGAGTACAAACACAGATTAGTACAGTTCAGTACAGTCGCTCAGTCATGTCCAATTCTTTGCGATCCCATGAACTGCAGCATTCCAGGCCTCCCTGTCCATCACCAACCCACGGAGTTCACTGAGACTCACGTCCATCGAGTTGGTAATGCCATCCAGCCATCTCATCCTCTGTCGTCCCCTTCTCCTCCTGCCCCCAGTCCCTCCCAGCATCAG
>SJYA01002717.1:1541468-1567640 GCA_006410615.1 Neotragus moschatus | reverse complement strand
TTTTATTTAAAGAAGTCAGCAGATTAAAAAACAAGTATATTTGTTATAAAGAATGTCTAACTGTATTCCAAACTTCAGTTTTACAAATGTATTCACATTTACTTCCCATTGGCTTTCTACCTTACTATGAAACACTTTTTTTAAGATTAAAATATTTTGCATAGTTAATTATTGCCCAACATACTTTTATTTTTAACATTTTTTTAAAATGTGAAGCATTTTTTGTCTTTATTGAATTTGTTCCAAGATTGTTTTGGTTTCGTGTTTTGTTTTTGGGTCATGAGGCATGTGGGATCTTAGCTCCCCAACCAGGGATTGAACCTGCACTTCCTGTATCAGAAGGTAAAGTCTTAATCACTGGACTCCCCAGGACGTCCCTCCCCAACATACTTACACACACAAACATACCCACACACTTATCTCTCTCTCTCTAAAAATCCATATAAGGTCATTTCTTACCATCACATCTTTTCCTAATAAGAATCAGTTGTGTTTGCTAGCATTCTAGCCTGGACAAACATGTAATTAAAAGTGAACACTTATTAATCATTGGATTCCTGAGAGGGAAGAGTTCATCAGTGTAAAGCCTTCTACATAATCTGTTGTTACGTACAACTTTGTTGAAAAGACATGAAGTGAAGCTGCAACCATTAATTTGTTCTCATTTCCCGAACTTCTGAGATTCAGTGGAGGTGAAATTCTGTATGTACAGCACAGTTTTCAATCATGTGCACTTTATTTCTTGTTCCCATTAAAACACGCAAAACTCTTCCCAAGGAAAAGGGTTATTGCTGGAAGGACAAGTCTTCTGGTACTCAAAGTCAATTAGTTTTTATCAGTGAGTGACATGTAACTTTGGAAAATGGTGAACCAAACAATTGCCAAGAATGATAAACGGACCATAACATACACATTGTACATGCTCACCTCTGATTTTCAGTTGAAAATATCAGAATAAGATGGGAGAGTGTGCAGTGCAGTGTAGAGAAGATTGGCAAGTGTCACATCTTATCTTAGGACAGCCTCTCTCCTTTGAAGCACCTCTGTCCCTTCAGATGGTCTCAGCATCTGATTCATCTTAATAAACTGAGATGTACTCAACACACAGGAGAGCACAGGATTTCAGGCATGGGGCCACCTTCCCACTGCTTCTCAGTCACACCATAAACATACACAAGGCCTGATCTAGTGGCGGAAAGATGGAAAGGTGTTACACATCTTACTTATCAATTGTCATTTTTTGTGCTTTTTTTCTTAATCTGTCTGCTAGTTTTTATAACTTATTATGGCAGCTACTCAATTATTTCATAGTCAAGAAATAAACTATGACTGGAAAGACAAAACACTAAACAGATCATTAATATCCAAATTGACTACTTATCCAAGCATTGATAGATTTTTTTAATTGACAATTTTAGAGTGGAAAAAAAAATCAAAGTGGGATGTAATGAGCTGACACATTGAGTACGTCCCACAAAATTATATGGCCACAAGAAACTCAACACACAAAAATGTCTGTTTCATATGACTTGCTCTAATAACAAAGCACACAACCCTTGTCTAAACCAGCTTGTTGCTGCCCTCCCAGATCCCAAAGATGAAGATTCCATGTGTAAATGAAGGAATTCCGAGGGACTTCCTATAATTGCTAAAGCTCTGTAATGCAGAGCCATGGTAACAAGGATAATGGTAGCTACCACTGTGTGTGTGTATGCGCGTGCACACACACGTGCTTAGTCACATCCGACTCTTTGCAACCCCATGACTGTAGCCTCCCAGGCTCCTCTGTTCATGGAATTTTCCAGGCAAGAATTCTAGAACAGGTTGCCATTTCCTACTCCAGAGGATCTTCCCCATCCGGGGATCAAACCTGAGTCTCTTGTATCACCTGCCTTGGCAGGCAGATTCCCAGGCCACTCCGCCACCTGGGAAGAAGCCCAGCTATCACTTATCACTCACCAAGTGCTACTATATGCAAGAAATCTTTTCTTTTTTATCATATTGAATCTTTACATTTTTACATTTAATATTTTTCATTTTTATCATATTCAATCATTACAAAACATTGGCATATCATTTTGCCAGTAAAGCTCAAAGAAGTTAAATATTTTGCCAATTCACACTAGCAAGGAGGTTGTAGTGGTGATGATTTAGTTTTGCCTAAAATGTGCATATCACAGTTCCTCCTCCTACATTAAGTTTGCCATTATTTTTCAGTTTTTTTCTGAAAGCCAATCTGTTTTATTGTGTTTTCAAGGTGTCAACTTGAAGTTAAAAATAATGTCTTCTCATTCACTGCTATAAATGTTAACAGGAAAACAAACAAGCAGTAGTTGAAATATGAGTTCAAAATGAAATTAATAGTTGGAAAACTTATCTAACCTAACTAAAATGTGATAGAAAGTGAGAACAGTTTAAATTTCCACTTTTCTCCCTGGTTTCCTCTGAGTTTGGTCAAAACTGTCACTTGTAATTCTTCAAATGACAAGTAATAGAGACCAGCCTAAATAATCCCCTTTTTCGAAGTACTTTTTAGTATAGATTCTGATGCACTTAATGGTTTTAAAAAACAAAAACCCTCTAGATGTCGAGGGTAGCCAGGTGAATGCCTCTTTGAGGTTTACTCTTTTCTTAAGGTTCAGTACTTCATAGGAGCAGCCAGGGATGCTTCTAGGCTTGTACTGTCTGGCCCAAGTGTGATCTGTCAGAGAAAGTACACATCACAGTTCCTGTAAAAGTGCCTAGGGAAGGAGCTACAGAGAGCCGCCATACACTTTCCAATCAAATGTATACACATTTCATTATTAACAGATTTACCCGAAGAATCTTACTAAAACATTATATTGCATAGTTTAAGGAAGCATATGTTCGAAACGTCTATTATCCCTTGTTCTTCTAAAATATTCTGAGAGCTAATCATACTATTTGTGTTTCTAGTGAAATAACAATGAAGCGATTTCACTTGAATCTTTAATATCCCTCTGCTGCCTGTCTTATTTAATGTCATCGTCCCCACATTTCGTCAATTCTAAAGCACACTCCCCCTCATTGTAACATCTCTGAAATCAGGATGCTTCTCATAATTAATGACTTCTAATTGTTGGCCCAGGACACAGTTGTAATATTTTTCATTGCTGGTCCCCGCAGGAACATCTTAATTATTCCTCTCAGTAGAGCTGGACAATGGCAATTCCCTGACCTTTTAGTTAAGAAAAATTTTAAGGATCACTTGAAGGCATATAAATCCTAGACATTGTCTAAAAGCCTTCCTTTGACNCTAATTGTTGGCCCAGGACACAGTTGTAATATTTTTCATTGCTGGTCCCCGCAGGAACATCTTAATTATTCCTCTCAGTAGAGCTGGACAATGGCAATTCCCTGACCTTTTAGTTAAGAAAAATTTTAAGGATCACTTGAAGGCATATAAATCCTAGACATTGTCTAAAAGCCTTCCTTTGACATGCTCTTGTAAGATCAACAAAATGCCAGCTTCAAAGCTTACAACTTCAAAGAAAATTTCAAAAACAATGGTAGAGGACTCTTGTTGGCCCAGAAGACAATACCGTATGAAAAAAATGAATTTTGACAATTTTGAGTAGAAAAAATGATTTATGAGAGTTATAATTCTGATTTAGGAATGCTTTAAGTAAACTATTTTGCTTATATTTTCCTTTTCAGAAGAGTAAATTATGGTTTTTAAGTCTTCTGTCTAAATAAATCTAAAGTAACTCTTTCAGTTGCTTCAAAATAAAAAATTCTGAGAGATTAGAAAGCATTCTATCATAGTTTAATGAGGGTTTTTTTTTTCTTCCTTAGTGACAAATCAAATAATGGTGCATTCTACAACCAGAATGGACAGAGACTGGTAATAGTCTAAGCTAAAGACAATCAGAGGCTTCCACAACATTTTCACTCCCTAGATCTAATTAATTCTAAGCTTTGTCAACTGTATTTGTGGAATATGATTTTAATCCAGCCATCCTCCCCCATCTCTACTGTTTCTTACCTAATTATGACCACCATAGTTTCTTCCAAGATTGTTAATAGTGTTTCACAGATCCTTTCGTCTCTGGTCTCTTCCCAGCCCAGTTTGTTCTTCCCAACAACTGAGCGATCCCCATGAAATACAGTTATATTCAGGTCACTGCTCAAGTTGTTGTTGTTGTTCACTCACTAAGTCGTGTCCAACTCTTTGTGACCGGATGGACTGCAGCATGCCAGGCTTCCCTGTCCTTCACTGTCCCCCGGAGTTTGCCCAAGATCATATCCAATGAATCAGTGATGCTATCCAACTATCTCATTCTCTGCCACCCTCTTCTCCTTTTGCCTTCAATCTTTCCCAGTATCAGGTTGCAAACCCTCAACAGCTCCCCGTGTCCTAAAGCATAGTTAATGAGTGTTCTGGGAAAGCATATATTCTCCCCAGTCTCCATGGCTAATCAATCAAGGTTTTCCCCCCTTTTCTTTAGTTTATATACTCAGTAAGGACTGTTGTTTCTACCTTCTGCTAAGTCGCTTCAGTCGTATCCGACTCTGTGCAACCCCGTAAACGGCAGCCCACCAGGCTCCCCTGTCCCTGGGTTTCTCCAAGCAAGAACACTGGAGTGGGTTGCCATTTCCTTCTCCAATGCATGAAAGGGAATAGTGAAAGGGAAGTCGCTCAGTTGTGTCCGACTCTTAGCGACCCCACGGACTGCAGCCTACCAGGCTCTTCTGCCCATGGGATTTCCCAGGCAAGAGTACTGGAGTGGGTTGCCATTTCCTTCTCCTTGCCAACCACTAAATTCCATATCCTTAGCATACCACTAGCATACAATATGATCTCAATAAATTTTTGGTGAATGAATAAGTAAGTCAAATATGCTTCATAATTCATCTAAACACCAAACTCCAGGTAGCAACTATCTGTCTCTTGGAGTTGGTGCTTAAAGTTAACAAAGCCTAACCTTCAGAATGAAGTACTAAACTCTTTAAAAATAATAATTAAGGTCATTCAAAGTCTGTTCCTCTATATTTTTACAGTTTCATCTTTTGTCTCTCTCCATCATGCATCCTTGTACTCCAGCTTCATTCATCATACCACTTGACAGTACTTGAATAGTCTTGCCAAAATTCATAACTTCTGCCTCTGTGCTCCCCTCATATTGCAAATTCAACATTATTTCCCTGAGTTAATTGAATGTGTCTGCTTGCCCTTTTAGAAAATGAAGGAATTATGCTGTAGTCATTTTTTTATGCCCTTGAATGCCTAGCATCATTTCCACCAGAAAAATGTGCTGAAGGGAAATGTTTATGGATGGCTATATTTGTTTCCTAGGGCTGCCATAACAAATCACACAAATCTGGTGACTTAAAACAACAGAAATTTATTCTCTCACAGCTCTGGACGCCAGAAATCTGAAATCAAGTTGTTGGCAGGACTGTGCTCCTTTGAAAGGATCTAGGGGAGAATCCTTCCTCTCTTAGAGTTCCTGGTGGCTCCAGATGTTTCTTAGGCTCCATCTTCATTAGCCATCTTGTCTTTTTTTTTTTTTATCTCTTCTCTAAGTATCTCTTTTTGAGACAATTTCATTTTGAAGTTCTTAGTTTAATTACATCTGCAAAAATCCCTTTTCCAAATAAGATCACATTCACAGGTTCCGGAATGTGGACATATCTTTTTGAGGGCCACTATTCAACCCATTAAATTACTTTCTAGCATAAACACTGTCCCCACAAATAGTTTTAAGGGTGTGAAATCAATAAAATGTAAAGGTAGATCTTAAAGTGACCACATACAAAAAGACCACACAGTTTGAATAACACTAATATGTACTCATGCTGCTTAAATCTCAGGCTAATGTTGACACTGGCATTAAAGGATTTTTATTGATGCTAAAAGTTATGGCCATTCTATGGTATCACTAAAATGCAAATAAGTGATTCTATTACAAACTTTTAAATATAATCTTATCTCTCAAAGTAAGCATGTGTTTTATTCATATACTTTCCAAAGACAAGTCAGTTATCTGTCTAAAAGCTATATATGTATAGTTATACAGATATCTATCCATCTATCAATGAGTGTTATCAGCTTTCTGCTGTTTGTAACCCAAGGGAACATTGCCATCTCTCATTGGTTTCCTTTAACCTTGCGCACAAATTTTAAATAGTCTCTGCGGTAATTTCTCCTTAGTCTCTCATGCTTTAAAAAGATTGTTTTGATGTGGACCATTTTAATGTCGTTATTGAATTTATTACCTTATTATTTCTGTTTTTATATGTTTTTGTTTTTTGGTCCTGAGGCATGTGGAATCTTAGCTCCCAAAACCAGAGATCAAACCCGCACCCGATTGAAACCACTGGACTGCCAGGGAAGTCCCTAGTCTCTTGATTTGAATTTGACAATTTTTTTTTCCTTCTAAGATTCTAAAAAAATGATTGGCATCAGGAGTGATCACAGGAAATAAATCTTTAAAATGGGATGGCTGGATGGCATCACTGACTCGATGGGCGTGTGTCTGAGTGAACTCCAGGAGTTGGTCATGGACAGGGAGGCCTGGCGTGCTGCGATTCATGGGGTTGCAAAGAGTCGGACACGACTGAGCGCCTGAACTGAACTGAACTGAACTGAGTTGTTAACACATTTGTGAAGGGTGCAGATAACCTCCCTACCATAAGGAAATGTGACAAGTAATTGTGGCATGTCGTGACATCATTGTTACTCAAATTATCACCCTTGGTGGCACAGAAGAGAGAGCATGTCAAAGGCAAAATATGTGAAGATCAGGTGGCTGTGACACTCGATCACTTTGGGGACAATGGTGATTACAAAACTGTGCCTTGAGCTGGTTATTCTCACTGTTTCCTGGTGTTTAAAGTATGTACATATGCACTAAGTTGCTTCAGTCGTGTCTGACTCTTTGCCACCCTTTGGACTGTAGCCTGCCGGGCTCCTCTGTCCATGGGATTTCCCAGGCAAGAGTACTGGAGTGGGTTGCCATTTCCTCCTCCAGAGGATCTTCCTGACCCAGGGATCAAACCCACGTCTCTTGCTTCTCCTGCTTTGGCTGGTGGGTTCTTTACCACTAGCGCCACCTGGGAAGCCCAGTGTGTAAAGTGTAGAGGACAAACTGAAAGGCTTGAATGCTGGAGTCATTGCTAAAAGGAAAATCACAAAGCCTGTATGGTTAAAGGAATGTCTATCACCTATTGCCGCAGAGTAGATATGGCAGAGGATAACGCCCATGGCCTGACTCTAAGAGTCGCCGAGTCATGGTGCCAATTAAATACGCAGTCTTATTAGGTCTTTTAGGCCCATTTGATCTGGTGAGTAGGAACTGGCAAGCAGCCTAAGTGCTTTACTGAAACAGATATGCCATAGGATAGAAGGTAAACCCCATGAAAGTGCTGGTTTCTTCACATAAGTGAAGTTTCTAGGCCTCTGTGTTATCTGAAGCATGTGGTGAGAGCCTTTCTAAAATGAGAGGCACATCGCCCACCACAAAGAAAAAGGCACAATTTAGTGAGTCTCCTTGGATTATCAGGGGCTACCTATAACACATTTGGGCATGTCGCTCCAGTTTCAGTTCAGTTCAGTTCAGTCGCTCAGTCGTGTCCGACTCTTTGGGACCCCATGAATTGCAGCACGCCAGGCCTCCCTGTCCATCACCAACTCCCAGAGTTCACTCAGACTCACATCCATGGAGTCAGTGATGCCATCCAGCCATCTCATCCTCTGTTGTCCCCTTCTCGTCCTGCCCCCAACCCCTCCCAGCATCAGAGTCTTTTCCAATGAGTCAGCTCTTCGCATGAGGTGGCCAAAGTACTGGAGTTTCAGCTTTTGCACCAGTTTAATTACTGAGTAATCTATCGGGCAATGTTGAATGATATTAGAGCCTAAAAATATTCTAATACTTGTAATATTCTAGTTACAAATATGGTGTAAACGGTTTTGCCACCTAAGCCTTAGGACTCAGCAGATCAATTTGTATTCAGAGAATTTGTGGCAGATGAAGAGGATCTATGGAGTATTTGGTTAGCCTTGATAGGAGAGCTCTAGGATTTTGGAGTAAGGTCATGTCCTCTTCTGCCATTAATCATTTTCCATTTGAAAACCAGTTCCTGACTGGCTTTAGTAGAAACTGAAGATCTGACCATGGGACACTGAGCAACTATGCACTCCTAATCGCCCAAGTTAAAGACCACTGAATCATAAACTTGTATATGTACAGACACATTCCAGTGTTAAATCAAAATTATCTGAATGAGATAAGAGTTTCAGCAGATCCAGAAGGCTCTGCAAAAATGAATGAGTGGGTAGCTCATAATCCCATGGTATCTGTTTCTACCACCTTGTCACTTCTTTGTTAACCTGCATGTCTGGCTCAGCACTATGTGTTAACAAATGTCTGAAAATTGACAGGCACTGCATTATGGTTCCACTCAGGTGGCCCTGATAGACAGTGGCTGAGGAAAACCCTTCAGAAGAATAGAACATCTAGTTGTCTAGTTGGCAGGGAAGGAGTGATGGCCTGAAATGCAGATCCATGTTGAATCATAAGAAGAGCTCGCAAGTTTATCATATCAGCTGGCAAGGCACCTGGAAAGAACAACATTGGAGGAATGGTAACAAAGAGGAATGGGGAGAGACATATGGATGAGCTCTTCACACGTTGGTAAGTAAAGCTTTTAATAAATCAATGAGTAAGATGACCTGATTCATGAATATCAGTTTTTAATCCGAGCCAAAGAGGGCAGGGATAGAGACCTTATCTGGAATTCTCAATGTGGACATTGCCTCACTTATGCTGAACACCAGATACTCTAATCTTACATACCCCACACAGTCTCTCATTTCATCTCTGAATCTCATCTTATCCCTGGGAGAAAGGCCTCCCTCCCACTGCAGATAGGAAAATTTGAAGCAACAGAAAGACTGGTGCTTGAAAGACAGATGTTACCCACATTAAAGTGTGCCCAGAATCTTATCCCGCACCCTGCCAGGTCCTTCAAGTGTTATTTTATCATGATAGGGGATCGGTTTTCTACTCAGTTCTACTCATTTCATTCATAGAAGATAAGAATTCAAGTCTTTTTAGAAGAAAGCTATTTATTAATGAAAATGACAACTCTTTGGTGAGTCATCATTTTTAAAATTTATTTAACTTGCTGCTATAAATATCTGAAAAATCCAGCAAGTTGAAGAATAAATCTTTCTGCTGATGTGAACCTTGAAGGTGCTCCAAATATCCCACTTAGCATTCTGAAGCCCCTGTTCTGACCCTGCCTTTGTGTCAATTAGAATGCCTGTATCGTATTCCACAGAAAACTTGAGATTGGGAAACACCACTGTGGAATTAATCTAGATGATGGGTTTTATTTACAGCTAAAGAACCTGGATCTCAGTCAGATACTGCTGATTTGATGAATGAAGGTCACATAGATTTGAGAGCTAGGATTTAGCCCCACTCTTCTCTCTCCAGGCTTCTCAGGGTAACACAGGCAGGGATGTTTGGCTGGCTTCTCTGGAGCATACTCCACAATTTTTATGAACAAACCAACAAATCCAACTAGTCAACAAAAAATTAATAATGAAGAGNCAAATTTTATAGGTCCAATAGAATAATATTGCTTGATTATTTTTTTAACTAAAAACTAGATTATTTAACCAATTTTATCATTACCCAATAATCCATGATTTTATCTTAAAAATGGGATTGGTTTGTTAAAATAGAAATTAAAAAAAAAGTTTTACTAGGTTTAAAAAATCAATTTTAAACATCCTTTATTCCATCAGCTTTTGAATCATGTGCTTATAATTTTAAAAGCACTATACTTTAGCATTAAGAATATTAGATTGGCACTTACATTTCTAGCCAATTAACAAAAAGTATGGTTAGAAAGTAGCAAAGCAAATACTTTACAATTTCACTTGTCAATGATATTTCATGAAGTTAATCAAATTCTGTCATAATAAAATACAGTAAAAAATATATATTCCATCACTTACTTTCTAAATATAGTATACATCACTGTTTTGATTTCTGACAGCAGAACTGATGTTCTCCTGAGGTGTCAAATTTGATTTGAATATTCAATTTAAAAAACCTACCAAGTGTCTTGCTAATTTTAAAGAAATGGTTTTTCAGATTTTATGTCAGCTTAATATATGTCACCATTATAATGAATTCTTTGAAATTTTTAAATGATTCTATTTTAAAAGCATCTAGATATAATCCTTGTTAGCAGAGCCAATACCTCCCACAATTTATTAATCTTATTTATACATTTTTCCTGCAGATATTCAATGTGTGAATATCTTTATTGCCCAAGTAATAGTGCTATTATTCATATTTTTAAAAGTGTCCTAGGAAACACAAAAATAAAATAAATGTCACAATAGCAAGTTACAAAACTTATTCTAGAATACTCTGCAGCTATCCCAAATGATGTTTCTAAAGAATATTTAATGACTTCAAAAAATATTTTGGCATATTAAATTTGAAATCAGATTAGCAAACAACTACTTTTAGTATTACTTTATATACATACATAGGAGAAATAGAAGATTAGTATTAACTGAGTTAGTAGCTGATAGATTATTTTTATTTAGATTTTTCTTCTTTTCAAACATTCTAAATTAGCAAATACCGCTTTTATAATCTCCAAAAAACAATGCACGTTATTCCACGTTAGAAGCACAGCTGAAGTAGTTGATTTTGGGAGAAACTAGGCCATTAGATTAAGGCCATTAGATTATTCAATTCATTTTATTTATTTTGAGCCATTTCAAACTCAAGTCACTGATTCCTTCAATAAACAATTATTAAACTGTTACCAAGTATCAGTGTTTATTCTGTATCAGTTTTAATAATTGGTTCTGGAAATACCCACAGGTATAAGATGCAAATTAAAATCCTTATAATGTGATAGATGCTAGAGAAATAGCCCTGAGAAAATGCTATGAGCATATCAGGCCAGGGGAGCTAACTATGTCAGACTAGGTCACAAGAATAGAATTTATCTGAATCTCATTAACTGAGTGCCGTGAGGAAATGTCTGTTTGATGTACAGCTGGTTTCTGTGACCTGAGCTTTTGAGCAGAGTGGATAAAAAGACTATTATCTTGAAAAAAATTTACAGAATTTATCATCTTCTGATTGTAGTTGAACAGTTTTATTCAAAAAAACCACAATAACAAACATTTGCTATGTTTGGGTGCTAAGGGATAGAAGGGTAGGTAAAACAAGAGTCTTGCCCTGGAAGCTCAGATTCTAAACCAAGTGCTTTTCTGTCCTATGTAATATGAACACGTGATACAATTTTTGTTTAAAATCAGACAGTAAGAATTAGAAAATTACATTACTTTCCTTCTTTTGTAGTGACTGAGAATGGTGAGGGCTAAATGCTTCAGCAGAAATCATGGATATTAGTTGAGGTTTTTGCACTGAGTGCCCAGTTGCTCAGTTGTGTCCAACTCGTTGTGATTCCATGGACTGTAGCCCACAAGGCTCCTCTGTCCATGGGATTTTCCTGGCAAGAATACTGGAGTGGGTTTGCCATTTTCTCCTCCAGGGGATCTTCCCCATCCAGAGAGAGAACCTGTGTCTCTTGCGTCTCCTGCATTGCAAGCGGATTCTTTACTGGTGAGCTAACCAGGGAAACCCCATATTTGCACTGCTTTATTTTAATATAAATGTTTCTAATGATTAAAATGGCTTTTTTTTTTTTAAAGATGCAGGTGATATGTCACAAGTTAACACCATGTGAATCCATTTTTCATTCCATTATGAGGTATTTAAAATTGTATATAAAAACAAAGAAAATACTGGTTAAATAAATGTTAAAATGAATCTTCCTCATAGATGACTTAAATCATTCTATTTCTCCAAAAAAAGTGAAAGTGTTAGTCACTCAGTTGTTTCTGACTCTTTGCAACCCCATGGACTGTAGCCCACCAGGCTTCTCTGTCCATGGAATTCTCCAGGCAAGAATACTGGAGTGGATTGCCATCTCCTCCTCCAGGAGAGCTTCCTGGCTCAGGGATGAAACCTGGGTCTCCTGCACTGCAAGTGGATTCTTTACTGCCTGAACCACCAAGGAAGCTCCTAAGCGAGCAAAATTTATTTCAGTAACTAATTTTTTTTAAAAAAATTCAACTTTCAAGGTTAGGTATAGTTGAATGCTGCTGCTAAGTCACTTCAGTCATGTCCGACTCTGTGTGACTCATAGACAGCAGCCCACCAGGCTCCCTCGTCCCTGGGATTCTCCAGGCAAGAACACTGGAGTGGGCTGCCATTTCCTTCTCCAATGCATGAAAGTGAAAAGGGAAAGTGAAGTTGCTCAGTTGTGTCCGACCCTCAGCGTATGGACTGCAGCCTTCCAGGCTCCTCCGTCCATGGGATTTTCCAGGCAGGAGTACTGGAGTGGGGTGCCATTGCCTTCTCCAAGACGTAGCTGGATATGTACTAGTAAATTAAAGAGAAGAGAAAGATACGCTGGGCAGTGATAGGACTGCCGTGACATGGGCAAACCNTCTTCCCCATCCAGAGAGAGAACCTGTGTCTCTTGCGTCTCCTGCATTGCAAGCGGATTCTTTACTGGTGAGCTAACCAGGGAAACCCCATATTTGCACTGCTTTATTTTAATATAAATGTTTCTAATGATTAAAATGGCTTTTTTTTTTTTAAAGATGCAGGTGATATGTCACAAGTTAACACCATGTGAATCCATTTTTCATTCCATTATGAGGTATTTAAAATTGTATATAAAAACAAAGAAAATACTGGTTAAATAAATGTTAAAATGAATCTTCCTCATAGATGACTTAAATCATTCTATTTCTCCAAAAAAAGTGAAAGTGTTAGTCACTCAGTTGTTTCTGACTCTTTGCAACCCCATGGACTGTAGCCCACCAGGCTTCTCTGTCCATGGAATTCTCCAGGCAAGAATACTGGAGTGGATTGCCATCTCCTCCTCCAGGAGAGCTTCCTGGCTCAGGGATGAAACCTGGGTCTCCTGCACTGCAAGTGGATTCTTTACTGCCTGAACCACCAAGGAAGCTCCTAAGCGAGCAAAATTTATTTCAGTAACTAATTTTTTTTAAAAAAATTCAACTTTCAAGGTTAGGTATAGTTGAATGCTGCTGCTAAGTCACTTCAGTCATGTCCGACTCTGTGTGACTCATAGACAGCAGCCCACCAGGCTCCCTCGTCCCTGGGATTCTCCAGGCAAGAACACTGGAGTGGGCTGCCATTTCCTTCTCCAATGCATGAAAGTGAAAAGGGAAAGTGAAGTTGCTCAGTTGTGTCCGACCCTCAGCGTATGGACTGCAGCCTTCCAGGCTCCTCCGTCCATGGGATTTTCCAGGCAGGAGTACTGGAGTGGGGTGCCATTGCCTTCTCCAAGACGTAGCTGGATATGTACTAGTAAATTAAAGAGAAGAGAAAGATACGCTGGGCAGTGATAGGACTGCCGTGACATGGGCAAACCAACCAGCATTCACGTCTCATTGTCTGTACTTGTTGACTTTGGCATCCAACCAGGGCAGCAAAGTGTAAACGCTAAGACATTCTAGAATGCTCTTCATTTATCTAAAAGAGTAAGTACATAATTCTTTTCGTGAATACATTCTGAAACAAGTCAAAAACATAATGATTTTTTTCAGTTTATCAGGACTTCAATTTTCTTTAGTTTGGATGACAAACTTATTTAACAAAACAAAATATACTTACAAAAATATATAAAATCATATAAAGAATTTATATATTTAAAATAAATACAAAATATATAATTCAAGAAGTGAATATTCTAATTTGAGCTGTATGAGGTAGAGGTTTTTACTTCAATTATATGTGAGATCAAATGTGTAAATTCAGTTTAAAAATAGTAAAGTATGGGTAAGAAGTTTACTGTGGTTGCAATTATATGATTTTTTATGATGTTATGTTTGAGGATAAGAAATAATAAAATATAGCTTTAATTGCATATAAATGACTTAATTTGAATTATGCAGGCTTTTATCCTAGTAGAATATGAATTTTATAGTAATAAGTGAATTTTAGAAATAAAGTCATTTAAAATTTTTCTAAGCCAAGAAAAGCAAATTATTTTTTTTTCTCAAACTATTAAAACTATTTTTCCTGGTTATGTCACGAAGAAAAAAATCCGCCAAATTCTTTCTCTTAAAAAGTTTACTTTCCAAATAAAGCATTAGAAACCACACACAAGAAATTTCAGCTCAAAAAATATTTTTTTCCAGGAAGGAACCCAAACAGCAACTTTGAATTAATTGTACCTCCTTTATTCTTTCCTATTAGTTTTTCAGGATTTAGTCAATGCTTTATAAAAAAATACTGAATAACAGCATGTAAAGTCTCACAAAATAACATGTACTAAACAGAGTAAGTTATGGAATAGTATCAACTGATGGGATGTATTTGATATTCATAGTTATAAAATATTTGGCTATGAAAACTTGCAAGATCCATTAAGAATGGAGGAAGAGTTTGTATCCCTAGAACCAATGGGATTTGAAAAATAAGATTAGAAGAACTGCATCTTTATATATTTTTTAAAAAACGCTGCCACTAATGGTTTCTGAGTTTGAATGTTGGATCAACATGATGAAAGCTGATGTGCACAATTAGAGTTGGCAACCGTAAGCAATAGCCTTCTGAGTATACTAAAGTCCAAGGAAAAAGTGTTTCATTCTGTTTTCTACAGGAGACTTGAGCAAATTTTGTAATACCTTGGAGCCAGTAGATTTTACTTCTCATTAGAACAGCAGACTCAAAGCTATTACTGTCCAGGAAGGAATGATGTTTAGGGAATCAAGTCTAGCAAAAGAACACAGATTTAAATAGAAATATTTGTAAATGCAGGTATTTTGCATGTGTGCAAGATATAAAACATTCAATATTTTGGACAAGAAAATTTAAAGTTCACTCATGACTTTAAACAGAGATATAGGTAAAAAAAATAAAAAAACTTCAAGCTAAATCCTGGAAGCTGGATCTATTTTTTCTAGCCCACTGATGAATGTAAAAACAAATAAATATGTCCTCCAATATCTGAGACAATTGATATTTTAGAAAAAATAGGTCTAGAAATCAGTACATGTACTCAGCTCTCAGACTGATTAAATTTCTTATAGAGCAAAATTAGAGAGTAATAATGGCAAATAAAAACTATAGATGAATATTTTTTCTGATCTCAGATTAGGGAGAGCCTTTCTAAGCAATGTACACAAAAGGCAGAAAAGGAAAAAAAAATTTATAAAGCAGCTTGAAAGATACAATCCCATAAAAAGTTAAAAGATGAGTGACAGAAAGCATTTGCCTCTGTGTATAACAAAGCAAGCTATCTGCCCAGGTGGCACTAGTGGTAAAGAACCAGCCTGCCAGCGCAGGAGATGAAAGAGACACGGGTTTGATCCCATCTGATCCCTGGGTCGGAAAGCTGCCCAGGAGGAGGGCACGGCAATCCACTCCAGTGCTCTTGCTTGGAGAATCCGATGGACAGAGGAGCCTGGTGGGCTACAACCATGGGGTCGCAAAGAGTCAGATACCACTAAATCGACTTAGCATGCATAACAAAGGAATGGCATTCCTTATACATGATAATCTCTTATTCATTAATAGCAGGAAATATTCCAATATAAAAATGTATGAGGAACTTAGAAGATAATATTTAAAAAGAAGATATACGTGTGATCTATGAACACATTAAAATGTGTAACCTCACGTAAGCAAAAAATAAATAGAAAAATTCAGTTATTGCCTACAAGTTAATTCTTTGGGGGAGAGAATGTTTAAAAAACTTGGCAATTTCACATATTGCTAGTACATGTTGTTTTTAGCTTAGTTCAGTTTAGTCGCTCAGTCGTGTCCGACTCTTTGCGACCCCATGAACCACAGCACACCAGGCCTCCCTGTCCATCACCAACTCCCAGAGTCCACCCAAACCCATGTCCATCGAGTCAATGATGCCATCCAACCATCTCATCCTCTGTTGTCTCCTTCTCCTCCTGCCCTCACTCTTTCCCAAAATCAGGGTCTTTTCCAAAGAGTCAGCTCTCTGTATCGGGTGGCCAAAGTATTGTAGTTTCAGCTTCAACATCAGTCCTTCCAGTGAAAACCCAGGTCTGATCTCCTTTAGGATGGACTGGTTGGATCTCCTTGTAGTCCAAGGGACTCTCAAGAGTCTTCTCCAACACCACAGTTCAAAAGCATCAATTCTTTGTTGCTCAGCTTTCTTTATAGTCCAACCCTCACATCCATACATGATCAATGGAAAAACCATAGCCTTGACTAGATGGACTTTTGTTGGCAAAGTAATATCTCTGCTTTTCAATATGCTGTCGAGATTGGTCATAACTTTCCTTCCAAGGAGGAAGTGTCTTTTAATTTCATGCCTGCAGTCACCATCTGCAGTGATTTTGGAGCCCAGAAAAATAAAGTCAGCCACTGTTTCCCCATCTATCTGTCATGAAGTGATGGGACTGGATGCCATGATCTTCTGAATGTTGAGCTTTAAGCCAACTTTTTCACTCTCCTCTTTCACTTTCATCAGGAGGCTCTTTAGTTCCTCTTCACTTTCTGCCATAAGGGTGGTGTCATCTGCATANCATAACTTTCCTTCCAAGGAGGAAGTGTCTTTTAATTTCATGCCTGCAGTCACCATCTGCAGTGATTTTGGAGCCCAGAAAAATAAAGTCAGCCACTGTTTCCCCATCTATCTGTCATGAAGTGATGGGACTGGATGCCATGATCTTCTGAATGTTGAGCTTTAAGCCAACTTTTTCACTCTCCTCTTTCACTTTCATCAGGAGGCTCTTTAGTTCCTCTTCACTTTCTGCCATAAGGGTGGTGTCATCTGCATATCTGAGGTTATTGATATTTCTCTGGGCAATCTTGATTCCAGCTTGTGTTTCTTCCAGTCCAGCATTTCTCATGATGTATTCTGCATATAAGTTAAATAAGCAGGGTGACAATATACAGCTTTGATGTACTCCTTTTCCTATTTGGAACCAGTCTGTTGTTCCATGTCCAGTTCTGTTGCTTCCTGACCTGCATGTAGGTTTCTCAAGAGGCTGGTCAGGTGGTCTGGTATTCCCATCTCTTTCAGAATTTTCCACAGTTTATTGTGATCCACACAGTCAAAGACTTTGACATAGTCAATAAAGCAGAAATAGATGTTTTTCTGGAACTCTCTCCCTTTTTCAATGATCCAGCAGATGCTGGCAATTTGATCTCTGGTTCCTCTGCCTTTTCTAAAACCAGCTTGAACAGCTAGAAGTTCATGGTTCACGAATAACTTTTATTTTCATTTACTCTTTCTAATACAGCTTATGTCCATTCATTCTCTTTGCAGATACGTACTAATTCAAAACTTAAGGTGTAGTTATACTGCTGTCTGAATTTATTCCTCACCTGGATCATTTGTGATTTTATAGTTAAGTGCTTATCTTTGAAAGCTTCCTGTCCTTTTGAGGGTCACTGACTCTAGGATCATATTTGTTTTTTCTTTGAAGTTTTGAAATTTGCTTTCTTAAATAATAGTTTTACTTCTTGGTAATAATGAACTTCACTACTTTTCTGTTTTATTTGCCACAAAATTATCAATAAGACAAGGTAACATTTTGTCACAAGCTCAGGCTTTAGCAGAACAATACTTTGGCAGATAATTTTATGGTTGATATCTTCATTAGGACATTATTTTTCTGTTGTGCCAGCTTTGTATCATTAACTTTATTTAACCTGATTTTCACACTGTAATTTATGAACTCTTATAAGGAGACAAACAATATAAAATAGTTGTTGTGTACATTAATCATTTATCATCCATTCATCATCTGTTATCTTCATGCTCATAGCTTCCAATGATCAGTTGTGTAAAGAGGCCATTCTGGGACCATACTTTCTCTTTCAAATTTCCATTTTCCACATTAGTATATAATTTCTCTGCTCTTCAGTTTTTTAGGCTGTAAAATGATTGTACTTGGGGATAGATAGGATCCTTTCAGCCATACAATTAATTATGTTTCTTACTCATGTTTCTTTCTCTACTGTCTGTTTCATCTGGACAAGGTATATTGTGCTTCCAAACTGACAACTATTCAAATCAGGTTATTCTGAATTCTCTTTCTGATTATGGATTGTGAACTGCTGGACACTCAGTATGCATCTGTTTTTGCCATATGTGGTGTTCTTTAAAGTATCTGCTTTTAATTCTGAGCAATTTCCTTTACCTTCAAAATGTAATTGAAATTCTTTTGCATCTGTTGAATAGTACTCCATTTCCCAGAGTGTGTTCTATGAGACCTTCACTATGTGAAATGTTAAGATATACAGTGTGATAAACACAACATCATCATCAACAATACATGATCAGGGTTCTGAGATAAGAATTGTTGAGAAAGTAGTGCATTAAATGAAATAAAACTTTTGTAAGAACCACAGTTACTTTCAAAGAAAGATGGTGTGCCTCTCACTGCTTCTTTCCACAGTGCTTCTGACCATGGTTTATGCAATGGGAGAGTAGTCATGCCTTGTTGACAGTCGAAGAACTATGTGGGAAAGCAGTATTCTGGAATAACTGGTGGGATAGCTGGTGAAATAAAGTTTTCACATGACAATAAAGTAGCTTAGTGTAGTAAAAAAAAAAACAAAACAACTTTTGTAGGACTTCCCAGTGCCTTCAAAGGCTAATTTATATTGAGAATTTAAATGCTGTTAATTTATAAGCTATAAAGAAAAAAATAAAATGTATGTACTTCTTTCTCAAATTATCTCAACATCCAGCCCTCTTGTGAAGACCACTGTGCACAGAGTCGGACACGACTGAAGCGACAGCTGCAGCAGGAAAGGAAAAACATTCATTTTTGGAAATCCTTGTAAGTACCTCCACATACTTCTGCACACTTAAGTCAGTTTATGAGTCTTGAACCTGGTTTCTAAGATGGGTAGTGAACCTACTTTCTAAAATGGTATTCCCTGTCATTGCCAGAAGTCTGTTATTCCAGGAATGTTAGCCATGGTTCAAAAAATAAAATCTAAAATTTTGAATATATTTTATATAAATAGCTATTCACGCTCTACATACTTTTTTACTTTCCCAAAGTTCAAATACCCAGAAGAGATTAAAGCCACTGAATTTTTTCAAACTCTTGAGGTTTTCTGTATATAATTTCACAATCACCAGAGATGCCTGTATGTAATTTCACAGTCATCAGAGACGCACATCAGGTTTCTTTCAGATATTAGCTATTGTTCACCCTCTTGTCATTCAGCAAAAATGGGGATCAGCTGGCAAACTGTCAGATCTCAGGTGCCTACTAGAGAAATTGCAATGACCAACTCCATGGGAATTTTCTGCCTGTCATGTGGGACCTCCAATGGTTCTGAGACTCTTTTTCTTCTTGTTTCTCTTTATTCACTCTCTTGCATTCAGTAATTTACCAGCTTCTTGAAAGTGATTCTAATTCTCCAGAATTACAATTCCTTAGAATTCTCTCTCCTGCCCATTTTTCTTCTAAATTACTTCCAATATCCTTCCAACTATTGAGAAGTCAGAGTATAGGAAACAAGTTGTTGTTCCACAGCTTTCTTCCTATGTAGGACATCTAAGTTCCTGTCTCATATAACTGATGACTGCCTCAATCGCTCCTCTCTTTCTAGTGATTTCATCTAATCTCACTTTGAAACATCTTCACACTTAATGATTTTCAAGTGTATTTCTGACCATCCTCTCTTTTCTGAACTCTAGACTCAAAATACTCAACTGTAGCTGTTATTTCTAAGTTGAATACCTAGTGGCATCTCAAATTTAACACAAAGCAGAAATCTTATTTCTCCCTGATCTTGCTTCCTCCCTGTCTTCTCTGTATCAGTTATCAGCACTGCTGCTGCTAAGTCGCTTCAGTCGTGTCTGACTCTGTGCGACCCCACAGACGGCAGCCCACCAGNGAGTACAGAGTGGGTGGCCATGCCCTCCTCCAGGGAATCTTCCTGAGCCAGGGATCAAACTGGAGTCTCTTATGTCTCCTGCATTGGCAGGCAGGTTCTTTACCATTAGCACCACGTGGGAAGTAAAGTATATAAAAATTAAAAAGAAAAAATGTAGGGAAACAAAAAAGCAATGATTATGACATAAGTCAGGTTCTATTACTGCTGCTGCTGCTGCTGCTGCTGCTCAGTCGCTTCAGTCGTGTCCGACTCTGTGCAACCCCATAGACGGCAGCCCACCAGGCTCCACCGTCCCTGGGATTCTCTAGGCAAGAACACTGGAGTGGGTTGCCATTTCCTTCTCCAATGCATGAAAGTGAAAAGTGAAAGTGAAGTCGCTCAGTCGTGTCCGAATCTTCACAATCCCATGGACTGCAGCCCACCAGGCTCCTCTGTCCATGGGATTTTCCAGGCAAAATACTGGAGGGAGTGCCATTGCCTTGTGAGACGAGTGCAATTGTGTGGTAGTTTGAGGATTATTAGGCATTGCCTTTCTTTGCAATTGGAATGAAAATTGANTGAAAGTGAAGTCGCTCAGTCGTGTCCGAATCTTCACGATCCCATGGACTGCAGCCCACCAGGCACCTCTGTCCATGGGATTTTCCAGGCAAGAGTACTGGAGTGGGGTGCCATTGCCTACCATTAGGCTAACTGCTCAGAAATCTAGGAGTGTTTCACAACTCTACTGTTCTCTTACTTCCCATAAACCTCTGATTCATCATTAAGACCTTCAGTTCTGACTGCAAATTAGATCCTGAAACTTTACATTTTTTAGTATCTGTAATGACCAGAGTCATCCAAGCCATATATGTCTTTAGACTGGACAACTGCTAATATCCAGCCTGGTGTCTCTGCTTTGACTCTTTTCTCTTATACAAAGAGCCAGAGAGTGATTTTTTTAAAATGCTAATTAAATCTTATCATTCCCTGCTTTAAAATCTTCCAGTGCTTGGACAGTGCACTGAGAATAGAATGAAAACTCTTTACAATGAGCTTTCAAGACATTTTGTGATCTGGCTTCAACCACGTCTCTGACCTCATCTCAGGTACTTGCCCCTCTTTTCCTGTGCCTTGAAAATGCTAACTACATTCTTGTGTTAGCTCCTTTACACCAGCTGTTTCCTATGCCTAGTTCATAATTCCCCCGATCTTCCTAAGGGCCTTTTCTGTCATTCAGGTTTTGGCTCAAAGTCAGGCAAAACTAGCTTTTTGTAAGGCCTTGTAAACTGACCAGCAGACTTTTTTGTCTGGTAATAGGAAATTGTGGGAATAATGACTTTATTCAGACTTTAAAAGAAAATGAAATACATTTTCTGACATTAAAAAACAACAGAGAACCAAAAGGCACAGCATTAAGAAGAATTCTAGTCTTCTTGTTGTTCCGTCACTAAATTATGTCCAACACGTTTGAGACTCCATGGACTGTAGCCCACCAGGCTCTTCTGTCCATGGGATTTTCCAGGCAAGAATGGTGGAGTGAATTGCCATTTCCTTCTGCAGGGGATCTTCCTGACCCAGGGATAGAAGGTGAATCCCCTGCATTGACAGGCAGATTCTTTACTGCTGAGCCACTGGGAAAGCCCATACTTCTCCTAGCTTAGCTGAATCTGGTATATTAGGGAAATTGCTTCCACAATGGCTCAAGTGGTAAAGAATCCACCTGGAATGCAGGAGACGTGGGTTTAATCCCTGGATCAGGAAGATCCCCTGAATGAGGAAATGGCTACACACTCCAGAATTCTTGCCTGGAGAACCAGCAGACAGAGGAGCCTGACAGGTTAAGTCCTTGGGGTCGCAGAGTCAGGCTCCACAGGAACATGTGATGGATGGATGGAGAGATGGATGGATAGATGAAGGGAACCACTTTTTAAGTAAGTAAACGGAAACTGCCAACACACATGTAGACCTTCTCACACCATCAAATCCAGAGACAAATTCAGGTCTCTTCTAGAGCAGTGAGTGGCAATGCCTTTGAGGACATTCAGGTCTCCATTACTGACCCTGGGAAAGAGGCTTGAAGAGAAAATCACCTTGAAATGTCACGTCTTGGGTCAGAAACAGAAGTCAAGACATAAACAATGCAAGAGTACAAAATAAAACATACATTATTAGTTTGCGTGTGTTTGCGCATGCGTGAGTGCTTGTGCCGTATAACGGGGAAGGACAAGGAAGTGGAAAAGCGGGCTACCTAATTTGTCTCCCAGGCTTCCCTGGCGGCGCAGTGGTAAAGAGTCTGCCTGCAATGCAGGAGACTTGGGTTTGTTCTCTGGGTGGGGAAGATGCCCCGGAGAAGGAAATGACTACCCACTCCAGTATTCTTGCCTAGAGAATTCCAAGGATAGAGGAGACTGGCAGGCTACAGTCCATGGGGTTGCAAAGATTCGGACACGATTGAGCAACCAACATACTGCAAAATGAAAAAACAAACAACCATTAAGTATTCCAAGATGGTGACAGTCAGCACGTCACTGTGGCAGGGCCTTTCAAAGGTCGAGGCCCTGTGCATCTGCACCGTCACCCACTCTGTGCAGTGTGCGAAGCATGCCCTCGTGGGAGGAGAAGAGAATTCATCTTCAAGCACCCTTCCCACCTCCCCACCCCGCCAAAACTACAACAAAGGCAACAACTATCAAAACTAAAGCCGGTGGTGCCCAACCTAGATGGTAGCGGCGCTGGGAGCATCACTGCTATATAAAAGCTGACTTTACAGTGAAGGAACGGATTCTGAAGACTGCGGGGTAGAAGCTTCAGAAACAAAGAATAAGGGTAAGGGACAGAGACTGCATCAGACCTTCCTCTTTTTAAAAAATGTAGACAATGAATGCCTTCTCTTTCAAAAGATAACTTAGTCTGAGTTTAGCAACTTATGTCTGGTGCCTTGGGAGCTGCGGTGGAATGTGTGGGCTTTGGTATCAGGGTGTGTCAGTGTCAAAAAAAGTAAAGACAGGTTAAATATATTTCCGTGGATTGGGTTCCCACCCTCTTTGGCAACGAACCCAATCAAGGGTTCCTGGAAGGACCTGGGATGTAAGTGGGTTTCCGAGGACCCTCTATTTTCATCCTCCCTCCGAAGGTAAGACCCACGGAGAAACGCAGGGCTTGGCATTCTTGAGTTTAGCACAGGCCACCTCACGGGTAGAAGTGCGTCGTCCTCGGACTCTTGGGTGATGTGGCGAGGACTGTGGGGGCCGTGAAGCTCCTGGTCCCGGGCAGCGGCTTGAAGGAAGGGCGCCCCGTCGCGTCTGTCCGCAGTCGAACAGCCGGGACAGCGGAGAGCAGGGTCCCGGAGGGAGGGAGGGAAGGGTCGAACCATGCTCGCGGAGGCGGCCCCACGCCCTGTCGCTCAGTCCAGCCCGGGCCAGGGGAGGCTCAGGCCCAGGGAACCTCGGGCGCAGGGGGCGGCCACCGGGCACACTGCGGCCAGTGCGGCCGCGCGGCCGCGGCTCTTGCGGCTCCGGCGCCCGCCGGGTGGTGGCTCCGCAGTGCCCGCCCCTCGCTCCCCTACCCCGCCCCTCGCGCCCCCTTCCCCGCCCCCGCCCGGCGTCCCGGCCTCGCAGACCCGCCGCCCCGTCCCTCCGCGCGCGCCGCAGCTGCTGCTCCTCCGCGCGGCGGCGCCTCCCCCGCGCGCCGCCCGCGCCGCCGGCGGCGCAGCCCTCCCGCCTCGGCCATTTTCTCTCCACCCCCTCCCCTCCCGATCCTCATCCCCTCGCCCTTCCCCCCGCGCGGGGACTTTTCCGGAAAGTTTTTATTTTCCGCTTCGACTCTTGAAGAAAGAAGCTCCCGGCTCAGCGGCAGCAAAACTTTTCAGCCGCCGGGCCTCGCGGCCCTCGGCGCGCCCGGCCGAGCGATGAGCGCCCCTCCGGTCCTGCGGCCGCCCAGCCCGCTGCTGCCCGTGGCGGCGGCAGCAGCCGCGGCGGCGGCCGCGCTGGTCCCGGGGTCCGGGCCGGGGCCCGCGCCGTTCCTGAATCCCGTCGCGGCCCCGGCCGGGGGCATCTCCTTCCATCTGCAGATCGGCTTGAGCCGCGAGCCGGTGCTGCTGCTGCAGGACTCGTCCGGGGACTACAGCCTGGCGCACGTCCGCGAGATGGCTTGCTCTATCGTCGACCAGAAGGTAAGGCGCCGCGCGACTCTGAGCCCGGCGCCTCCCCGCCGCGCTGGGGGCACTGCCCTCCGGCCGCCCCTCGCCGCGCCAACTTTCCGGCTCCGGGGGCTCGGCCGGCAGCCAGCCTAGCCGGTGCTCTGGAAGGGTCCGACACCGGCCGAGGTTGGACGCCCGCATCCGAGGCTCTGCACTTCGTGTTGTTCAGTTCTCCCCTTGCCCCAACCTCTTCCTATTCCCGATTTCTCTCCAGTCTGCATCCTTCTCCCCCAGTTCCATCCCTTTCAGGACATTTCCAGGTATCTTCTATTTTCTGGTCGCATCTCTCCCTCTCACTAAAGACTTCTTGGCTCTCCCCTCTCCGCTCTGAACCCTGGACCAGCACATTCCTGGCGCCGAAATCCTCCTTCCTGCCCTAGAGTTTCCCTAGGGACACGCTCAGCACGATTTCAGCACCACTCCCTTCCCCTTCAGGCCCCTCTCCCAGCTCAGATTGATGCTGAGGAGTTCCTGGAATGATCTAGAGAAGAGGAATTTCTCACCTGTCAAATAAGCTTTTAAGAGAGAATGATTGACTCGGCCAGCCGTGAAAACAAATGACCAGACCACAGCTCCCCACCTCCTTGTGGTCTTCTATTCCCAACTCTGTGAACATGGGCGCAGTTTTTTCAGTGATAAATCTGAAAGTTGCAGCCTTCTGGATTTTGATTCCAAGGGCACTGATAGTGGAGCTTTGAAGCCGGGACCCAGGCATGTGAATGGGAGGGGTCCTGTCCAGGAGCACGCCAGGCTGGCTGTGCCCCTAAGTTTGAGGCTGTGGGACTTTGGACAGCGGCCACCACGGGCAGGATGGAAAAGGGGCCATTATCCTGGACCATGCCGCCCAGGGAGGAGACCTAGCCCGCCTACCGCTGTTTATAGTGCGATTCTGAATTTCAGGTTGCTTCTGTGGCGGTCCAGAGGGGAGCTGCATGGAAGGGGGTGATAAGAGTGTAAAGGAAAGGGGGCCATGGCGCCAGTCTTCTTAGTGTAAACAGCAAGGGTTTCTGGGTGGAGACAGAGGTCTCTAAAGGTGCTGAATTTCAATCCTGAAGGACTAACTGGCACTTGCCTTGTAAAGGTCCCTTGAATAATCATGAAAGCTTTCTTTAAACTGTTTGGAACAGAATTTGCCAAACCTGTGTGTTGTGAATTGTAGCACTGAGCACAGAAATATTAGGAAAAATCCCAAGGGAGAAATTACTAGTCTAAAAGTTGTAAAAGTTCTGGAGGCCAGACTAAGTTAATAGTGAATGTCAGGAGTTTTTGTTTATTGAACGGAGTGACATTTTATAATACGTGTGACTCTTAGTTTTTTGCATCTTCCACGTCAATGGCAGATACTACCTAATTCTGTTTTAAGTCATGTCATATGCCTTCTCCTCAATACTGTTGGAGAAGGCAATGGCAACCCCTCCAGTGTTCTTGCCTGGAGAATCCCAGGGACTGCAGAGCCTGGTGGGCTGCCGTCTATGGGGTCGCANGTTTTTTGCATCTTCCACGTCAATGGCAGATACTACCTAATTCTGTTTTAAGTCATGTCATATGCCTTCTCCTCAATACTGTTGGAGAAGGCAATGGCAACCCCTCCAGTGTTCTTGCCTGGAGAATCCCAGGGACTGCAGAGCCTGGTGGGCTGCCGTCTATGGGGTCGCACAGAGTCGGACACGACTGAAGTGACTTGGCAGCAGCATCAGTACTGTGAAGTGCCTGTTGCAGGTTAATAGGAGCCTTCTCCTGGGCACTGAAAGCCTTCCCTTAATGGAAGTTGCAGTCTACAACAATTTCCATTGGAGTGCAAGCCAGTTAATTAAAGAACAATACTGAATAAGCACATAAAGAACCTAAGATAAAGTTTCTTAAAGAGCTAATGTGATTGTATAGAATTTTAGCTGAAAGTAAGTGAGTTACAGATAGTATTCATTGGGTCAAATTAATATGGACAGACTATCTTTGAACAATTTTAAAGGGTGTGCCTGTGCACACAGCCCTGCCCCCCCCCCCCCCCCCCCCCCCCCCCCCGCCCCCCCCCCTCCCAGTCCTAAT